>PVIH01022736.1:0-26445 GCA_004025045.1 Sigmodon hispidus | reverse complement strand
CCAGATTCCACATCTACCCTTTCCACTGTTTTCTGTTCAAATTTCCTAGAGTTTCCATCCATTATCCTAAAATTTTCATCCATTGTTTTAAATTTCGCATCCAATTTTCTAAAATTCTCATCAATGTGAGCTCTAAATTCCTCTGTGATCAAAGTAGACCTCTCTTCCATGGAAACAATGAGTTTCTGGAATGTCTTAATATGTTCATCCATGTCAGACAGCTTAGCTTCCTACTCTCTATGCTGAAATCATTTAAAATAAGTAGGTAAGAAATATATTATCACACAGAAAAGGAAAAGTACTCCTGGGTGGAGATAACCTCCAAATTCGTAATCCTGGAAATAATCCTCTATCACCATTGTGAAAAAGTGAGTAAAATTGTGAACATTTATCTGATCGGACATTTTAGAAGAAAGAAAAAAATTTGCCTTACTCAGATGTAATGCGGACTTACGGTCAGCAGATGTCATAGTGCAGCAGCAATGGTGCTTGAAACGGGGTGGTGATTCAGCCCAGAGGTTCTCTGCCAAATGCCTCCACAAATCCTACCAGGCATGCACTCTCAGAACTGGGTCTCAGGAGCTCTTCTGCACGCAGATTCCCTCCGGGCTGCTGTACCGAACACCTGTGCGCACAGATGGGGGCCAAAGCGTGCAGGGTGCGGAATCCGGTGGCGAGCACAGGCGCAGAATCCGGCAGGTTTGGGGAATTAGTTCCGCGTTCAGGCGCCAATTATCACGGTACAAACCCACCACCAAGAGGTATGTATTAATTAAGGTTTATTTTGTTAGAATTCCTTACAAAAGGAAGTTTTAGCAACGAGCCCAGCTGCCGCCGTACCGACCCGTACGGACTGCCACGCCAACGGGCCGGAAAACCCGCCTCTCTCTCCGTGCTCCGCTTCCATCTCGTCTCTGCTCAGCTCCGCTTCCATCTCGTCTCCTCAGACCATGCCCCTCCCATACCTATACTATCCATTATTTCCCCGCTACACCACACCTTTCAAGGAAGCAGTTGCTCTTGGTTATGGAAGCCAGATGAAGAGAGTGAGATAGAGAGGTGTCAATGCTACATTGTTTGCCAGCTGCCTAAAAGGTAGTAAGAATAACAGAATAAATGAAGACCTGTGCAAGAGAGTCACTGGCTGATAGAAGAATATTTGAACTTCATCTGAGCTTTGAGCATATCAATGGGTACAGAGCACAGTGGTCTGTGAGGTAGATAGAAGTCCAGGCTTTAGCATATGGGAAGCAGATGAACTTGTGGGTGAATGCCTGTTGTTAACATGAGCACACCATAGCAAGTACCTTAATGCCCTAAACTCAGGGGAATAGTGAAGCCTTCCCTGAGTCAGGCTCAGAGATATGGCAAAGACTTGCCTGGTCTGTGTGTTGCTATGAACATAAGGTATCACCTTCAGCTTTCTCACTTTCTCCTCATATGTGTGTGTGTGTGTGTGTGTGTGAGAGAGAGAGAGAGAGAGAGAGAGAGAGAGAGAGAGGAGAGAGAGAAAGAGAGAGAGAGAGAGAGACAGAGAGAGAGAGAGAGAGTGTATGTGTGTGTATAGTTTTTTTCCTCAGAGTGTTTCTCTGTAGAAACCTCCTACTGAGATCATGGAAACCTGTTTCTTTGTTGTGTATGGATAAAACTGCCTGTGCCTTCATTTTTATACAACAAACTCTCTATAGTAATTTGAAGAAGGATGACCCTCAGAGACCCATACATTTGAAAGCATGGTCTTCAATTCATGAAACTGTTCAGGAAGGATTTGTAGGTGTGGCTTAGTTGGACTAGGTATGTCAGTGATCTTGGGCTTTGAGGTTTCAAAAGCCAGTTTCATTCCCAATCTCTTTATGCCTCTTACTTGTGAATAAGGATTCAAACTCTCAGCTACTATGCCAGGCACATTTCTGCCTGTTCCCGGCCTTTGTCTTCACTACCATAGTCATGATCTAACAGTCTTAACTGTAAGTCCAAAAACTCTTCTATGAGTGACCTTCATCATGGTTTTTCTTAATAGTAATGTAGTATGACTAAAGCACCTATTTCCTTCTTTCAGATATAGAGACTAAAGTAGCTAATTTTCCATAATATTACTAATGCATCTCTATTATAGTGCCTAATCCTTTTAATCTCAGCTTTTGTTTGTGTGTCTGTGTGTATTTCCTTTTTTTAGACTTTTCCTCCCCAGTCATGCTCCCAGGATACAATTGTGAAGTGCAGCAGTACAGTTTGACCAGTAACTCACTTGACCAATTTTACCAAGGTTAAAAAGAGGACACGGGTGATCTCATAACCCCTGTCACTGCCATTATGAGTATTATAACCCATTGTTTCCTTTCCCCAATCTGTCTTTCTCTCTTCTTTTCTTAATTCAATCCATGTTTAAAAGTAATAAACCAAAAGCAATTGGGGAGAACAGTATGTCTGTTTTCTGGTTGATTTTGTGACGAGTGACTTTATATTCTCCACCTTACCTTATAAAGTTCTTTGTTTTGATAGTCTATCATAGTAGAGGCTCAGAGCAGAGTATTGACAGGTGCATTATTGGCAAGTCAAGTGACCTACAAGATGCGTTCTATTAGGATAATACCATGTTACTTGGCAGAAAACTTTAAAGGGCTTTTTGTTGCCTGCATATGGCTCTCTTCACCTGAAGAGTGCCTATGGAATATATTACAATAACTAGAGAAATTTTACTGACCAGTACTGGTGTGTTGGTGTCAATGATGTGGATTATACATGCAGTAATGAACAGGACCAAGAGATGATGTTTACTCTGTGTTACATAAGAGAGCAACACAGTATATATTCACTTCTTCTGAATATCTGTTGTGATGAGGATGAGAAATTCTGATTTATCTATATAAAGATATGGAATTGGGATGAGTGATTCCACAGTTTTTTAAATCTAGGATAGTCCTATATGCTACATTATGTGGATCATTAAATTTAATTAAAATACTCATATAATAGAGTATCTCTTTTGTATTGTTTCATATTACTATTATTATCATTATTCCAGTGCTTAAATTAGACTCTGATGCCTGTATGTGCACAGTACAGGTTCTAGTACTGAGTCATATAGCAGAACCTCTTTTATGAGTCATATTGTATAGAAACCACACAAATATAGATATGCAGATAAAAATTAATAAAGCCAGAAAGTTACAACTTTGGTATATAGTTTCATTAATAATAAATATAAAAATCTGGATTTAAACTTAGACTGTCTTAGTGTTTATTCCTATTCCCTCAATTCCCTCCAAAATGGTTTTCTTTTTGTATGGTTTTTATCTGTGAACTAATAGTTCCTGATACAACTATAAGGATTTGTTCAAAATTACCTTAAATGACAAGTGAGAATGTCCCTGGATTCTTATCTGCCGATTTGTGCAGGGTATAATGAGTAGAATTCTGAAGGGAACAACCCAATACTCTGATCAGGGAATAAGGTATTTCTGGTGGGAAATCACAAACTAAGCAGAACTTTGAGTCTCAAAAGAGAGAGTGCTTATATCCATGCTACAGGGTATAGACACAGGTTCTATCTAACAATAAGGGACTCACTTGACCTGAGAAATGTTATCAAGGTGAGAATAATTTTCTATACTTCTCTGATGGCAATTCTTGGTTTTCAACATGAATATAACTAGAATGAACTATATTAAGTATATATCAGAAATGGAAGACACACTTATATTCTGTATCATGAGGTAGGAATACAAGTCCATTTCATTCAGATATTGATGCTAGAAGTCACTCCATTAATTGGGCCAATACCTTTTCCTAGGAGCCTATAAAAGGACAACAGAGAAAGGAACTGTTCATTATTCACCTGCTTGTCTTTGGTTCATTAGCACATCCAGTACTTCTTTGGGATCTCATTAGACTAGCTGGGACACCCAGCCTTGTATGACTGAGTAGCTACTATTTTCTTGGACTTTTAATTTATAGACAACTATGGAGGACTGTTATATAATTCCAATTTTCTACCATATATATGTTATATACCTGTATATATTTATGTATACAATATAAATAACATAACTACTGTGACTCTATGGAACCCTGACTAATACAACTTGTAATATATTTTCTTGAATGCAAGTTTATAAGATTCTTATTGAGTAAAATGATTTATTGAATGTACATATAAGATTGTTATTTTTCCTGTGTGTAAATAATGACAACTTTTAAGAGTTCTTAAATTGAAATTTTATGATATTACTGGCATAGGTATTTTAGGTGATCAGAGCCAATTTTGTATTGATAACTAAAATATCTCTTCAATATGAGAAACTCACACTCCTTAGATCCTCAGAGTGAAAGGGTTTTTGTGGTCCAACAGTAGTGACATATTCAGATAAATTCAAGTTAACATTCCATCAACTATTTTATCTTTATAACATTCTCCAAAATTAAAAGCTATATAAATTATGGTTTCAAGAGACAGTGTTTTTTTTCTCTTTCTATTCCTAATCCTTATTAGAGTCTAAATAGGAGAAAATGGTTGTTTAAATACTTTAGAAGTTGTGCCAACTGGCCCTATCTGTCCTGTTAGAGTCAGTGTCAGGGTTCCTTGCTAATGTGACCCTTTTTTTTAGTTTAAATATTTTTTTTTTAAATTTTTGAAAATATCATGCATGCATTCAATGAAATATGATCACATTTAGCCCAAATTACCCTTGCAAGCATGTCCCTAACCAACTTCCTTTTCTCCCCTTTGGTTCTCCCCTCCTCTTCAGTGCTGCCAATATATGCATAAGTGTGGCTATCCATGGGAACATAAGCCATCTATCAAGGGCCACACCCTTAATTATCTACTGCCTGGAGGTCATCTATTTTATCTATGCCAAGATTTTAGCTAGCTTGATCTTGTTCAGGATTTTATGCATGAACCACAGCTGCAGTGAGTTCCTGAGTGCAATAGCCATCTCCTGTCCAGAAAACAGCATTTCATGGTACCCTAACTCCATCTCTAGTGCTTACATTTTTTTCATATCCTCTTCAGTGATGTTTTCAGAATTTTGGTGATAGTGGTTTGATGTAGGTATCCTGTTTAGAGCTCAGGTCTTAGTCTCAGTACTTTGAGTGGTTATACATCCCTCTGTTAACTGATTCCCACTGTATAAAAATGGTTTTCTGAACAAGCTTCAGAGAAACCAGGTCTATGGATATACACATTAATACTTAGAAGGCAAGTAGGTCAATGTGTAGACACATAAAAACTTAGAAGGCAATTAGACAGCATAATCGTTTAACAAAACAAGAAAAGTAGGTTCTATCCAATGGCCTATGTACTCTCATTCAAGTTTTTTTTTTTTTTAATCATGATTACAATAGAAAGCAAGAATTTCTATCCTTAGATTAGGTCTCAAATCTAATCAGAAAGTGATTAGTTTCTGTATAACAGGCACGACTTGCCTGGCAGGTTGGTACTACCTCATGTAGTGTCCAGTACTGAGTAAGACCACTGATTTTTCCCCTTTAGTCCCTGTTCATTATCCTCTGACAATAGAAAGTTAGTCAGCAGGAATTTTACATGTTCTTTTGAGTTTGATTTCTCTATATTCTACAGCTAAATGTCTTGCATTTTCAGCAAAATCTGTCTTGCCATGTGGCTGTGGGTAACCAAGGGCAACAGCAATAGCTTATGTTGTATTGGAGACTTCGAGGTCTTCTTGACCCTAGAGGTATCCCATGTTTTGTATTGTGATTTTCATTTAATAGCTAATGTCTTCTAGGAGAAGGCCTAATTATTAATGTAACTATATTCAGAAATAAAAATCAATAAGGAACTTACTGAGGTTAAATAGGCTTATAAATGTAAGGTCCTTATCAGATAGGATGAATCACCGTACAAGGAGAAACCACAGAGAACTCTCTCTCATCATTCTGCATAACAGAAAGTGTATTGTCACCAGTGACTAACCTTGCTAAATATTCATGTGGGTTTGTAGCCTCCAGAACTGTGAGAAAATGCATTTCTATTATTTAATCTGCCCACTTAGTCCAAGGATTTTCTTGTATCAGCTGGAACTGACAGATTTACTCTCTTTGATCCCACTAGAACAGAATCCTTCTTTGTTGCTTCTGGCTTTGACAGCTCTGGATCCTCATGGTACAGTAACATCTGTATTGGACACTGCTTCTTTCATCACATCTTATTTACTCCTGATACTTCACACTTCTCTGGGTCTCATGTAGGCTTGTTTTTTTTTTTTAAATTTATATATTAATTATTTGGTGATTTTACAACATGTGACTCTTTACTACTCTTTCTGCAGATCTACTGGTGATACAAATCGCTATGGAGAATGACTCTTCAGTGACCGAGTTCATTCTCACTGGATTGACAGACCAGCCGGAGCTCCAGCTACCCCTGTTTGTTGTGTTCCTGGTGAACTTTGTAGTCACAGTGGGGGGAAACTTGAGTTTAATGAGTCTCATTTTCCTGAATTCAAACCTGCAGACCCCCATGTACTTTTTTCTCTTTAATCTGTCCTTCATTGATTTATGTTATTCATTTGTCTTTACTCCTAAAACATTAATGAGTTTTGTTTCAGAGAAGAATACCATCTCCTTTACAGGATGCATGAGTCAACTGTTTTTCTTTTGCTTTTTTGTCCACTCTGAGTGCTATGTGCTGACAGACATGGCCTATGACCGCTATGTAGCCATCTGTCAGCCCCTGATGTACATGGTCATCATGTCTCCTAGGAAATGTTCCCTGATAATGTTTGTTTCATATTTGATGGGATTAGTTGGTGCTTTTGTCCACACAGGGTGTATGGTCAGGCTCAGCTTTTGTGATTCTAACATCATCAACCACTACATGTGTGACATCTTCCCCCTTCTCCAGCTCTCCTGCAGCAGCACCTATGCCAATGAGCTTGTGAGTTCTGTTGTTGTCAGCACAGTAGTCATTGCATCGAGCATTTTCATCTTAATGTCCTATGCTTTGATTGTGTTTAATATCACTCAGTTGTCATCAGGCAAGGGTTTGTCCAAAGCTATGAGCACATGTAGTTCTCACATAATAAGTGTTGCTCTATTTTATGGATTTGGTATGCTTACACATATCAAGACATCATCTGATGGATCTGTGGACCACGGGAAATTTTTTGGTGTATTTTATACATTTTTTCTGCCCTTGATGAATCCCTTTATTTACAGTCTCAGGAATACAGATGTTAGGTTTGTTCTAAAGAGAACTCTGAGAAGACTCAGAGTGAGTAAACCAGTGGGGCTGCCATAGTCCATTCCTTCATCTTGGGTATTTTTCTTCACTTCATTTTCTTTTCAATATTCTTTTTTTCTTTCATTTGTTTTATCATTTTTTATTTATTTTCATTTCTTTATAAAATAAAACCATTTTTTCACATGTATCCACTAGTTCCAACTCCCTTCCCCCTCCCAGCACCTCCTGGTCAGTTTTCAACCTTCCTCCTCTCCAACCCCCCATCCCCATCCCCAAAAGGGCAAGAAGTCCCAAAGTGGATCAGCTCAGCATCCACTCCAGGCAGGTCCTTGATTTCCTCATCCTAATGATGAGACTGGGCTTGTTGTTCCTCTGTAATGAATGGGCTCTGAAGGGCCAGTTCATTCATAGAAACACAGTTTGATCCCTTCCCTCAAGGCTCCACAAACAGCCCATATCAGTGGACAGTTGTCTATCCATAAGGGCCTAGTTCTTTTTCTTGAATGTTACCCATTAACTCTTCTTAATTTAGTGGTCTCCCCAGAGCTCCAGCCAGCCATCACTGTGGGAATTTTCCTCATTAGCCATATCCTCTTGCTCATATAGACTCTCCTCCCCTGAAGTCTGTTGAACAATATCTTTTTATTTGAAAAACAATCATTTGTTTACAACATAATCAAATAACAACCTGCATCATATTACACTGTCATTGGTAATATACAATTTTATTTTATACATTTATAAAGTCTAGAACACACAAAGGAGAGGAAACATATATATTGTTTGTCTTACTTAGACTTGCTTAATTTACTTAGTAAAACCATCATGAGATGAATCCAATTTCCTACAAATGATGTAATTATAGTTTTCATCATGACTGAAGAAATCTATTGTGTGTATAAGCTTTATTTTTATCTATTATTTGGTTTTTGAACATCTAGATTGCTTTTATTATTTAGCTTTTTAAAATATTGTCTCTGTAATATATTGACTAGGAGTTTTGGGTGAACACAAAATGCTGTAGGGCTGTGTAATTTGGTAGGTTTCTAGTACCCTGAGAATTATCTTTTCTGATTTTTATGTTACCTGTTTAACTGTGCTCCCTCTAGTCCACATCCTCTGCAGCATTACTGTTATCTTTTTATTTTTGGTGGCTGCCATTTTGAATGAGGTGAGATGGAGGCGCATTGTAGCTTATATGAGGGTTTATTAAATGATTAGTAATTGTGAACATACTAAAATACAGATTGGTTATTTTTCTTTGTTAATTGACAGCTCTATGTAGATTTTATTAGCTTTTTATTGATTGTTTATTGATTATTTTGTTTGGGCTAAGATTTTAAAGTTTTTAATATGTTTGTATATTCTAGATATTGACCTCAATGTATAGATACTAAATATTTTCTTTTACTCTTTTGCCTGTCTTTTTACTCTACTAATAACTTCTTGATGTGCAGAAACTTTTTAATACCATGCAAATATATAATTTAGGTTGTTTCCTAATATGCTATATTCCTTTTAGTAAAATCTTTGTCTATGTCTACATCTTAAACTACTTCCTACATAATTTCCTCCAAGACTTGCAGGTCTTACATTATAGCCTTTTCTGCAGTTGTATTTGATTTTTATACAGGTGAGAGACAGGCACCCAAGTTCATCATTTTACACAGGCTATATTTAGCTTGGGTAACAATATTTGTTTAAATAGGTATTTTTTCTCAAGTCTACATTTTGACATATCTTCTGGTGTCAAAAAGCTGTGACTAAATATGTTATCAGACTTACAGATAACATACTATTATTCTGTTAAATAGACATATATTAAAATGATTTTAATCAATTATTTCTGTACCCATTGATCAGTTCATTTATCAACCCCCATCAGAGAAGCTTCTTCTTAATATACAGACTCTATTGATTAACATATAGAGAACATGAGTTTTTGTAATGCTTGACCCAAAGTAGGATATTTATATTATACTCCTCCCCTCAGACCCAAGCATCCTCACAGGAGAGGGTTAAAAAATATTGTAAGAGCCTAAAGTGGTGGTGGATAATTTTATTGAAAGAATGTGCCTTAGTACACCAAAGAAACTGCATTTAGAAAGCCACAGCAACTATGACATATATAAAATCCCAAGTTAGACAAAGTTCCAGCATGGAGGTTAGGAGATATGAATAAAAGCCTACTACTACTGAGGTAGTGTTGGCATTTAATAGTTACTGGGAGAGTTAGAAACAGGTTCTTCAATGATTTGACCCCTGTAAATTTGACCACACTCCTAGCCAGGACTCAAACTGTCAAGTAGTTAAAAAATACAATTATGGATACACATTCCTTAGCAGACAGAAATAAACTTTGGCTATGAGGGGCTCCTCCAGCTGCTACTAAAACAAGGGAACTTGCACGGCCACGCCGCCTCTAACTGCATCAGCAGAGGACTGAGGACTTGAAATTCAGACCCCTGCCCAGTGCAGAGTCAGAGAAGGAGAAGACCCCTTGCTCAGAGGTAACAGGAGACACACACGCCCTCTTGCCACAACTTACCAGGAGCCACATAATTGGGAAGCACTGAAGCCATGTGCAGACACCAGTGCAAAAATACATATAATAATATAAAGAACAACAAGGTAACTCCAGTTCTACAACCAGAAGACCTGAACACAGCAATGAAGAGGAAGCAGAAGGAAGCAACACCAAAAATAACTTTATGAAGATTATTGAAGCCTTCAAAGAAGATATGAAAAATTTTCTTAAAGAAATAGAAGAAAATACAAACAAAAAATTGGAAGAGATGAACAAATCTTTGAAAGAAAATCAAGAAAAGGTAAACCAAAAAAATGAAAGAAACATTCCAGGACCTAAACACTGAAATAGAAGAATTAAAAAAGGCTCTAAATGAGGAAAGGTGGAAATAGAAAACCTGAAGAAAAAAGGTGGAACTACAGATACAAGCATAACCAACAGAATCCAAGAGATGGAAGAGAGAATCTCTGAAGTAGAAGACAGTATTTATGTATCAGTCAAATAAAATACTAAAAACAAAAAACCAATAACACAAAATGTTCAGGAAATCTGGGACACCATGAAAAGACCTAACTTGAGAATAATAGGAATAGAAGAAGGACAAAAATACAAGCTCAAAGACACAGATAATATATTCAATAAAATCATAAAAGAAAACTTTCCTAACTTGAAGAAGGAAATGCCCATAAAGATACAAGAAGCTTACAGAACACCAAATAGATATGACCCTCCAAAAAAGTCAGTGTGCCACATAATAATCAAGCCACAAAACGTACAGAACAAAGAAAAAATTTTAAGAGCTGCAAAAGGAAAAGGTCAACTCACATATAAAGGCAGACCCATCAGAATAACACCTGATTATTCAATGGAAATGATGAAAGCTAGAAGGGCTTGCTCAGAAGTTATACAGATGATGAAAGAGGATGGCTGCCAAACTAGAATAATAATCCCTGTAAAATTATCAATCACCATAGATGGAGTAAACAAGATATTTCATGACAAAATCAGACTGAAACAATACCTATCTACCAATCAAGCACTACAGAAAGCATTAGAGGGAAAATTCCAACCTAAGGACCCCAGATACACCCATGAAGATACCAACAATCAATAATCCCACAGAAGAATACTCCAGAGAAAGAAAAAACAAGATAACACCAAAATTAGGAAATATCAGTCAGTGGTCACTAATATCCCTTAATATCAATGGACTCAACTCACCTATAAAAAGACACACACTAACAAGATGGATACAACCACAGGGACCAAGGTGGTCATTACTTATTCATCACAGGAAAAATTGCTCAAGAGGTGATTTCAGTCCTAAATATTTATGCCCCTAATATAAGGGGACCTACGTATATAAAAGAAACACTGCTAAAGCTCAAAACCCACATCATTTTTCACACCCTAATAGTGGGAGACTTCAACATCCCTCTTTCACCCCTAGATAGGTCAACCAGACAGAAACTAAACAGAGAAATAAGGAGTCTAACAGAGGTTATGATACAATTGGATTTAGTAGATATCTACAGAAGCTTCTACAAAAATGCAAAGGAATACACATATTTCTCAGATCCTCATGGAACTTTCTCTGAATTTGACAATGTAATTGGTCAAAAGCAAATATCAACAGATACAAAAAAAATTGAAAATAATTCCTTGTAACATATTGGACAACCAGGGCCTAAAGTGAGAGTTGAACAACATCAAAAAATAAAAGAAAGCCTACCAACTCACGGAAACTTAACTTCATTCAGCTGATCCACCTCTGGGTCAAGAAAGAAATTAAGAAAGAAATCATAGACTTCCTAGAATTTAATGAAAATGAATCTACAACTTACCCAAACTTGTGGGACACAATGAAAGCAGTCTTAAGAGGAAAATTCATAGCGCTGGATGCCTATGTGAAAAATCTAGAGAAATCCCACACTAGAGATCCAACAGCTCAGCTGAAAGCCTTAGAACAATTAGAAGCAAACTAACCTAGAAGGATTAGACAGCAGGAAATAATCAGAATTAGAGCCGAAATCAATACAATTGAAACAAAAAGAACAATACAAAGAATTAATGAATCTAAGAGTTGGTTCTTTGAGAAAGTCAACAAGATAGATAAGCCCTTATCCAAACTAATCCAAAAACAGAGTGTCCAAATCAACAAAATAAGAAATGAAAAAGGGGACATAACAACGGACCCCCAGGAAATCCAGAGAATTATCAGATCATACTTTGAAAATCTGTATTCCACAAAAATGGAAAACCTAGAAGAAATGGACAGCTTTCTGGACAGGTACCATTTACAAAAATTAAATGAAGACCAGATTAATTACTTAAATAGGCCTCTAACCCTTAAGGAAATTGAAGGTGTCATTAAAAGCCTTCCTCCCCCCACACAAAAAGTCCTGGTCCAGATGGTTTCAGTTCTGAATTCTACCAGACAGTCAAAAAAGAATTATTACCATTACCCCTCAGACTTTTTCACACAGTAGAAACTGAATGAATATTGCCAAATTCCGTTTATGAGGCCACAATTACCCTAATACCCAAGACACTGAAAGAAACAACATAGAAGGAAAATTAAAGAGCAATTTCCCTCATGAATATTGATGCTAAAATTCTCAATAATATTTTAGCAAGTTGTATACAACAATATATAAAAAATATTATACACCATGAATAAGTAGGCTTCATCCCAGAATTGCAGGGTTTGTTTAATATACTAAAAAACATTGAGGTAATCCATCATATAAACAATCTATAGGAACAAAACTACATGATCATATCCTTAAATGCTGAAAAAGCCTTTAACAAAATCCAACACTCCTTTATGATTAAAACCCTGGAGAGATCAGGAATACATGGAGAATACCTAAATATAATAAAGGCGATTTACAAGAAGCTGACAGCCAGCACCAAACTTAACAGAGGAAAACTCAAAGCAATCCCACTAAAGTCAGGAACTAGACAAGGATGTCCTCTCTCTCCTTATCTATTCAATATAGTTCTCGAAGTTTTAGCTAAAGCAATAAGAGAATGAAAGGAGATTAAGGGGATACAAATTGGAAAAGAAGAAGAGAAACTATCTCTATTTGTAGATGATATGATTGTATACATAAGTGACCCACAAAATTATTCCAAGGAACTGCTACAGCTGATAAACACCTTCAGAAATGTAGCAGGATTCAAGGTTAATTCAAAAAAATCAGTAGCCCTTCTATACACTAAAGACAGAAGAGCTGAAAAAGAAATAAGGGAAACACCACCCTTTATAATAGCTGCAAATATTATTAAATACCTTGGACAATAACTGTAACCAATGAAGTAACAGATCTATTTGACAAAAATTTTAAATCACTGAAGAAAGAAATTGAAGAGGATAACAGAAAATGGAAAGCTCTCCCATGTTCCTGTATAGGTAGGATCAACATGGTAAAATTGGCAATTCTACCAAAGACAATCTGCAGATTCAATGCACTGCCCATCAAAATCCCAACACAATATTTTTTGGACCTTGAAAGAACAATACTCAATTTCATTTGGAATAACCGGAAAGCCAGGATTGCCAAAACAATTTTGCTCAATAAAAGAACCTCAGGAGGCATCACCATCCTGACTTCAAGTTATACTATAGAGCTACAGTAATAAAATCAGCTTAAAACTGGCATAAAAACAGACTTGTGGATCAATGGAATAGAATTGAGGATCCAGACATTAACCCAAAAACCTATGAACACCTGATCTTTGACAAAGAGGCCCAAAATATTCAATGGAAAAAGATAGTATATTTAACAAATGGTGTTGGCATATCTGGATGGATGTTTGTAAAAAAATGCAAATAGATCCGAGCCTGTCACCCTGCACAAAACTCAAATACAGGTGAATCAAAAACCTCAACAAAAACCCAGCCACTTAGAACTTGATAGAAATGAAAGTGGGAAATACACTTCTACAAATTGACACTGTTGACCACTTCCTAAATATAACACCAATGGCACAGACACTCAGATCATCAAGCAATAAGTGGGATCTCCTGAAGCTGAGAAGCTTCTGTAAAGCCAAGGATACCGTCATTAGGACAAAATGACAGCCTATAGAATGGGAAAAGATTTTCACCAACCCTATAAGTGATAGATGATTGCTTTCTAAGATATATAAAGAACTCAAGAATCTAGAGCCAAAAACCTTGAACAACCCAATCAAAAAATGGGGTTCAAAACTATAAAGGGAATTCTCAGCAGAAGAATTCGGAATGGTTGAGCCACTTGAAAAAGTGCTCATCATCTTTAGCCATCAGAGAAATGCAAATCAAAACAACTTTGAGATACCACCTGTCACCTGTTAGATTGGCTAAGATAAAAGACACAGATGACAGCCTATGCTAGAGAGGGTATGGTTCAAGGGGAACACACCTCCATTGTTGGTGGGAGTGTAAGCCTGTTCAGCCACTTTGGAATGCAGTATGGCGGTTTCTCAGAAAACTGAGAATCAAATTCCCCAAGGAGGCAGCAATATCACTTCTGGGTGTATACCCAAAAGACACACAGTTGCACTCCAATGGTATTAGCTTAACTATGTTCATAACGGCATTATTTGTATTAGCAAGAACTTGGAAACAACCTAGTTGCCCCTAAACTGAAGAATGGATTAACAAACTGTGGTACATCTACACAATGGAGTACTCCTCAGTAGTAAAAAAAAAATTGGAGAACATCCTCCTGAACGAGGTATCACAAACCCAGAAAGATAAGCAGGATATGTATTCACTCATTAGTGGACTCTAAACAAAAAAAAAGAAATATGTAAAGCATGCCCAAACTGCAAACCACAACCACTGAACAGCTTGTGATCAGAAACACCTTGGATCCCACTCCCCCTAGAGGAACACCTACTTCCATCTTGATCTGGGAGGGGGAAAACTGGATTTGCCAGGAGTGGAGGCTTAACCAAGCAATATTGGAACCTTGGGACTTTGGGTTCACCTGCTCATAGGGGAGATGGGAAGATGTGCAGAAGAAAGAATGACCAAATGTGGTGGGAGTGGGAAGGGACCTTGATTTAGGATGTACAGGTATAGAAAATGTGACTTCTTTATTCATAATAAAAAATAGAAACCAGAAAAAAATGCAATTATGAATTGATGGCTATAATAAAAACTATTCAAAAACGAAATCCAAAAACCCTTTATGTTTTGAGGGGAGGGATGTAAGGATAGATATGGGAGGCATTTCATATATATGAAATCTACATATAATTTATCAAATAAAATGACTGTAGTTTAATAGGTTTATTTTGTTGTTTTGCATGTCATATAGGTCCATATAGGTCACACTTACCTATATACCAGTACAATGCTAACTTTTATTAATATAGGTCAGTGGTACAACTTAAAGTCAAGAAATAAAATATCTCTAGTTTTATTTTTCTCATTATTGCTAACTTTCCAAGTGTCTTTATTGCTGCTATGTAAGATTAAAGATTATTTTTCTGTTTCTGTCAAGAATATACCTCAAGTTCTACTCCACTCCCTTGCTTTAATTATCTTATTAAAAGTCACATTGAATGCTGTTTTGGTTATGCAAAACTAAAGGCTTTTACTCTAAGGGAATAAAGAAATAGGTATTCTGAATCAAATATGAGTGACTCTGGCTAATGCCAGTGGATTCAAGTTGTTTAGATCTATATATGTCAAATGGATGCATAAACTTTCACAGTCAAAGAACAAAAGAGAGTCAAATGTGAAGACATTTTCAAAATATAGTATTTGGAAAACTGGTTACATTAAATTATGAGAAATGTCCAAAAATTTAGACATTATTTGATAACAACCTTCACTTTTAAATTTGTAGAAACCAGTAATAGGTTAATAAAAATACTATTATGTGATAAAAGTTAAAAGATTATAAAGGTTTTAAATTAAAGTTAAAAAGGATATATAATATAATATATATATATTTTTTTGTTCTCTTGATTTTCTTATTTTTTTGAGACAGGATCTCATGCTGAGTTCAAACTTGTGGTAATCCCCCTGCCTTAGCCTCTCAACTGCTGGATTATAGACATGACCCATCATGCCTATTTTAATTTCTCAATTTTTTTTCTTTTTTCTTCTTCCTTTTTATTTATTTATTAATTTGTTTGTTCAAGACAGGGTTTCTCTGGCTAGCCTGGAGATCACTATGTAGACAAAACTGGAGATCCACCTTCCTCTGCCTCCTGAGTACTGGGATTAAAGGTGTGAGCCACAATATCAGGCCCAATTTATTTTCCAATTACAAAATTAATTTCAACCCATTGATGAAAAAAAAAGATAAAATGAGAATAAAAGAAAAAAGGGAAGGTCTGGAATGGTGGCACATTCCGTAATCCCAGTACTCAGATCTCTGAGTTTCAGGCCAGCCTGGGCTAGTGACAAATTCCAGGGTAGCAAGCTACACAGTGAGACTCTGTTTCAAAAAACAAAACAACAAAAAGCAAAATAAAGGGGAAAAGAAATAGGAGAGCAAGGTCTTCTAGACTTGACGTTGGTTTGTAGACACGTACAGACTGTTTTGAATCTCTTGCCATTCAGGACGAGGGTCCAAGTTGCAGATTTCCAAAGTAGTTTGTGAAATCTTGCAGGCCCCAGGACTCCTGTATCCTCCACAGCCATCTTTGTAAGCACCTGCTGTTTTTCTCCAGGTTTTTCCAAGGCCGGAAGGGCATTTGGGGGTTCACAAAGTTTCTCCAGCAGTCAGTAAATTGTGGGAGGTCCATGACAGCCACCTGCATCCCTGTTCCCCACAGAGAACACAGTCCCTCTTGGTACTTCCTCCACCAGTGAAAGTACAGGCGGGAGACATAGACACGCAGATCCAGGTCTGGGTGATCATTTTTGAATATAGCCAGTTTCTGGGCACAGTCCAGACAAGGACTCCATGTGAAGTAGCAGGTGATTTGCTCTTGGCTCAGCTCCAAGGAACGCATCTCATCAATGAAAAGGATTTCTGCATGTCTACCTTTCTTGTTTTGTAGGCAGCCTTTGAGATGCTTTTGGTCACCGTATGGCTCTAGCTGGTAACACAGATAGGTGATCCTTTGGCAGTAGTGATGCTGGATTGGTTCCACCCGGTGCCCGTTGTTAAACTGCATGTAGAATACTCTTCTCCCAGATTTACTGGGTTTCTGAGAATCAGCTGAAGCGTGGAATCCTGGAACCTAAAATTTATTGTAAGCTTCTTCCAAGGCCTAAATGACCTGCCGCCACTGTCCACAAACTTGTTCCAAACCATTTTAAATTCTCAGTAGTCCATGGCAGCTAGCTGGCCTCCTGCTTCAACCAGCCTTTGAAGCCTGCACTGGTAGTATGGGTCATCAAAATAGTAGAGACGGGAACTGAAGATAACCAGGCTCAGGTTGCGGTGTGTGGTCAGGAACCTAGCCACATGCTCAGCACATTTGCAGCAGGAACTCCAGGACACATACCAGGTAATCTTGTACACATTGCTAGGGGACAAAACTTCTAACACTCTGGTGTGGAACCAGGAGAGGAAGCAGAGTTCAGCGTGCTTGTCATCCTCTTTTCTGAAGATCCCTTGGCAAAAGGGAACAAGTTCACCGCAGTCGACCTCGTTGATTTCGTAGCACAGGAAGGTATCGTTTCAGTAATTGGCATAGCGGAGGTTTTTGAAGTGGAAGTAGTCTTGGATATAACAGCTTTATCAGGTTTCTGATAAGTAAGTAAGGTGTACGTTGGCGACATCCCAGGCAGACTGGTCCTGTCCCAGCTCTGGGTCCCATGAGCTGGGGTTGCATTTCCTGTGTTCAGGTCCTGGCTTTGAGAGACTCCAGAAATGCAAGTCATATATTATTTATATATATGTTAAGGTAATCTATTTCCAGGCTGCTAATATTCCAATCCTCCACAACCATAAATTTCTAACAGTAAATAAGCCTTCTATAATCTCTAATGCTGGTGGTAATTTTTTCCAGGTAACTTACATTTACACTTCTGGTCTCATTTATGTTCTTTGTCTGAGAAAACATTCTTTGGTTAGTAACTCTAACCTTGGGTTTCCTTGCTCAATCACTGATTTTCCCGTTTCCCTGAGTTCAAATAGCCATGCTTCTTTCTATCTAGTAATTACACTTTCACTTGCTGTAATAAATGTTTCTAAATAAAACTTTTCCTTGATGGACTCTTTGACAAGCTATCAGTTCTACTGTTAGTTAGAAAACCAGAAAATGTACATTAAATTTTAACTCCTCTGGTCAACTTCATTTCTAATAGTAACACAGTTTTATTTACTTTATTTGTGTGTGTGTGTGTGTGTGTGTGTGTGTTGAGATGTTGTGTTTGAAATAAAATCTAACACCTCGCAAATATGTCAATGTAAAATAATTATTGTGCTTTAAAGAAAATTAGAAAAGAATAAGTTCTAAAAAAAGTGTGGATGATTAAGTCTGATAAATAAAAATTCAAATTAGCCTGTATTCAAATTTGTCCCCTGAGACACAGAACCCTCCAGCCCCTATTGGACCAAAACTCCCATTGTGTGAAGATAGGATCACTGAATCACAGAACACACCAATTTTGATTGAATAAAAAGTGCCTGTTGGACCAAGTGTGGCTTCCTGACACACAGACAGCACTTGCACCAACTGGAAAAAGTGATGGGTATATGTCAGTGCAAGAATATCTACAACAGCATAAAAACAATATGGCACCACTAGAACCTAGTAGTTCAATAATAGGAAGATCTGAACATCACAATGCAGAAGGAGCAGAAGAAAATGACCATAGAAATAACTTTATGAAGATGACAGAAGCTTTTAAAGAGGAAATAAAAAATTCCCTTAAGGGTTTCAGTCGTGTCTTTTCCGGGGGCCTTGGGGCGTCTCCGCTTTTTCCCTTTAAAGTAAAAACGTTTCCTCCCCGACGCACCCCCGCGCGGTCACGTGGGTGTGTTGTGGGTGGTGGGGTGGGGGAGCCGCGCGCTCGGTTCCGGGCGGTTGAGCGAGCTAGTGTGCAGGAGTCAGCGCCCGCCACCGCCGCCGCCGCTCTCTCTGTATGCCGCGTTCCCCCGGCGCATCCGCCGCCCTTAGTCTGAACCAGAGGACCCGCTGCCGCCGCGGTTGATGTGGTTGGGTCGGGGCTGAGCAGGCCGCCAACATGCCGCAGTCCAAGTCCCGGAAGATCGCCATCCTGGGCTACCGGTCTGTGGTGATTTCCTCAGCCTGTGCCTTCTGAAGCTGGAGTTAAACCTAGCAAGCCTGTAGAACACCTGTGATACTGTTCTGAGGACTTGAACAAGAGCACTTATTGTCTTCAGCAGTTATGGGCCCTGTTCTAACGTGTTCCAGGTAGCATTAAGGAAGCAGATAGAGGAGGAAGAAGGGAAGTCCTCATTGACAATTCAATTTGTGGAAGGCCAATTTGTTGACTCTTATGATCCAACCATAGAAAACACTTTCACAAAGTTGATCACAGTAAATGGGCAAGAGTATCATCTCCAGCTTGTAGATACAGCGGGCCAGGATGAATATTCCATTTTTCCTCAGACATACTCCATAGATATTAATGGTTATATTCTTGTGTATTCTGTTACATCAATCAAAAGTTTTGAAGTAATTAAAGTTATCCACAGCAAGTTGTTGGATATGGTGGGGAAAGTGCAGATACCTATTATGTTGGTTGGAAATAAGAAAGACCTGCATATGGAAAGGGTGGTCAGTTATGAAGAAGGAAAAGCTTTGGCAGAATCTTGGAACGCAGCTTTTTTGGAATCTTCTGCTAAAGAAAATCAGACTGCTGTTGATGTTTTTAAAAGGATAATTTTGGAAGCAGAAAAGATTGATGGGGCATCTTCACAAGGAAAGTCTTCATGCTCGGTGATGTGACATTCTACTGCAGAACCTGAGGACACTGGGAATTTATTCTACCTGAAGAAGCAAACTGCCCGTCATCCTTGAAGATCAAACCATGCTTCTGTTTCTTCTGTTAGCCTAAAAGATGTCATTTGGATCAGAGGTCCTCCCCTTTCAGATTATGTTAACGTCTGACTCTGTCCAAATGAGTTCACTTCCATTTTCAAATTTTAAACAATCATATTTTCAATTTATATATTGTATTTCTTAATATTACGACCAAGAATTTTATCGGCATTAATTTTTTTAGTGTAGTTTGTTGTTTAAAAATAATGTAATCATCAAAATGATAGACATGCTACACTACTATTAACTAGGCTTCAGTATATCAGTGTTTATTTCATTGTGTTAAATGTATACTTGTAAATAAAATAGCTGCAAACCTTAAAAAAAATTCCCTTAAAGAAATAAAAAAAAAAAGACAAACAGAAAATTGGAAGAAATCTACAAATCATTTATAGAAAACCAAAAAAAAAAAAAAAAAACCAAAAACCAAAACAACAACAACAAAAAAACAATCAAAAACCTGAAGAAAACATCTCAAGACTTGAAAATTGAAATGGAAGCAATAATGAATGCACAGACTGAGTAAATGCTGAAAATGTAATATCTAACAAGAGCTTCGGATGCAAGCGTAATCAACAAAATTCAAGAGATGGAAAAGAGACTCCTTGGCATGGGAGATATAATATAGGAAATATATTCATCAGTCCAAGAAAACATTAAATTCAAAAATGTCATAACACAAAATGTCCAGAAAATCTGGGACACCATGAAAAGACAAAACCTAACATAAAAGGAATAGGAGAATAATTACAGCTCAAAAGTCCAGATAATATAGTTAACAATATGGTAGAAGATAACTTTCCCAACATAAAGAAGGAAATGCTTATGAAGTTACAAGAAGCTTACAGATCACCAAATATACTAGTCCTCCTCCCAAACTTAACTCACCACATAATAATAAATACACTAAACAAGTAGAATAAAGAAAAACATTAAGAGCTTCAAAGAAAGAAAGTCAAGTAACTTAAAAAGGCATATACATCAGAATAACAGGTGATTTCTCAATGGGGACTGTGGAGGCGAGAAGATTATTCTGATACCAAGAGACTGGCAGTGCCATCTAGACTACTATACTCATAAAAACTTTTAATCACCATAGTTGGAGTAAACAAGATATTCTGTGACAAGTCAGATTTGTTACCTATCTACAAATCCAACCCTAAAGAAATCACTAGAAGGAAAACTCCAATCTACAGAAGTTAGACATACCAGCAAAAACATAAGTAATAGATAATTTCATGGAAGGAAATTCCACTAAAAGAAAACACATACACATATTATCATAAAATAACTGTACTTAACAATTAATGGACTCAATTCACCTATGAAAATACAGAATAACAAAATGGATATGAAAATAGGATCCATCATTCTGCTGCATACGAGAAACACACTTCAACTTTAAACACAGACAGTACTTTAGAATAAAGAGTCAGGAAAAGACTTTCTTATCAAAAGGACTTAAGAAGAAAGCTGGTATAGCTATTCTAATATTTAACAATATAGTCTGAAATTAACCAAAAAATCCCAGGAAGATTGTTACATATTTATCATAGGAAAAATCCATCAGGATAAAGTCTCAAGTATGAATATTTATGTCTCAAATACAAGGGCTCCAAAATGTAAAAAGAAACATTACGGAAGCTTAAATCACACATCAAACCCCACACATTGAGAGTGGAAGATTTCAACATCCCACTATCACCAATGGAAAGGTCACCAGACAAAACAGAGAAATAAGGGTTCTAACTCAACAGATGTTATGACTCAAATGGACTTTATACGTATCTGCAGAACATTCTACCTTAACACAAAAGAATTTACATTCTTCTCAGAATCTCATGGATTCTTCTTTAAAACTGACCACATATTCAGTCACAAAGCAAATCTCAACAGATACAAAAATTTAGAATAACCCCCTGTATTTTATCTGATTACCATGGCTTGAAGTAAGAATTCAACAATAATACAAATTACAGAAATCCTACAATCTCTTGGAAACTGAATCACCATGAGTTAGGGAAAAAGTAAAATAAATAAATAAATAAATTTAAAATGTAAAATTTAATGAAATGCATAACATTTTTAAACTTATAGGACACAACAAAAGCAGTGCTAAGAGGAAAGTTCATAGCACTAAGTGTTCAAATAAAAAAAAAAAAAAACTAGAGAAATCTCACACTAGTGTCTTAACTGTACAAGGCAGGAAATAATCAAATTCAGAGTTGAAGTCAATAAATAGAAACAAAAATAACAATACAAACAATTAATGAACAAATAGTTGGTTCTTTGGGAAAATCAACAAGATAGACAAACCCTTATTCAAACTAATTAATTGCAGAGATAGAACATCCAAATTAGCAATATAAGAAATAAAAAAGGGGACATAACAATAAACATTGAGGAAATCCAGAGAATTATTAGGTCATACTTAAAAAGCTGTACTCCATAAAACTGAAAAACCTTCAAAAAAAGTAGAAAATTTCCTGGATAGGTACCACTTTCAAAAATTAAATCAAGACAAATAAAGAACTTAAATAGACATATAACCTGTAACGAAATAAAAAGTTATTAGAAGTCAACCAACCAAAAAAAAGCCCAGGGCGAGATGGTTTCAGCACAGAATTCTACCAGAATTTCAAAGAAGAACTAATGCAATACTTTTCTAATTGTTCCACACAATAGAAAAAGATAACATCTTCAGCAAGTAGTGCTGGCATAACTGGATGGTGGCATGTAGAAATATGCAAATAGATACCTATCTATTACCCTGGACATAACTCAAGTCCAATTGGATCAGGAAGTTCACCATAAATCCAGTTGCACTGAATCTGATAGATGAGAAATTGGGAAATAGCCTTGAACACACTGGCACAGAAGACCAATTCCTAAACACAGACTCTGAAAGAAACAATAAATGGGACCTACTGGAACTGAGAAGCTTCTATAAATCAAAGGATAGGGTCACTAGGACAAAATGCAGCCAACATAATAGGAAAAGATCTTCACCAAACCTACTTCTGACAAAAGGTTTACCCCTAAAATATATAAGAACTTAGGAAACTAGAAATTAAAATACCAAATAATGAATTAAAAATGGGTTACAGAGCTAAACAGAGAAATCTCCGCAGAAGAATCTCAAATGACTGAAAGATACCCAAAGAATTGCTCAACATTCTTAGCTATCAGGAAAATAAAAATCAAAATGACTCTGAGATATTTTACACTTGTCAAAATGGTAAAGATCAAAAACACTGATGACAACCTATGGTGGAGGGGATGAGGAATAAGGAGAACATTCCTCCATTGCATTATTTGTAATAACCAGAATCTGGAAACAACCTAGATGTCAACTGAAAAATGGCTAAAAAAATGTGGTACATTTACACAATGGAGTATTATTCAGCAGTAGTAAAAATAACATCTTGAAATTTGAAGGCAAATAGATAGAACTGGAAAAAACCCTCCTGAGGTAGGTAACCCAGTTCTAGAAAGACAAACATGGTATGAATTTATAAGAGGATATTAGATGTAAAGCAAAAAATAACCAGGCTACAATGCACAACCCCAGAAAAGCTAGGTAATATGGAGGACCCTAAGAGAGAATCAGGTTAGTATGGAATTAGGCTTAGAGCTATGAAATTTTTAACCAAGAAACTGGCCTTCAAATTAATAAAAATTTGATCACATGTTAGATGTTAAAGAAAAAGCTTGTGTAGCTATTGGGAGCAATGTAAAAGATATTATAAAATGTGCCAAGACTGTTTCTGTAAGAGCAAACACGTGCTCATGCTTGAAATGAAGGAGTGAGTATTGTGTTCCCTCTCTCACCTCTCTCTCTCTCTCTCTCTCTCTCTCTCTCTCTCTCTCTCTCTCTCGCTCTCTCTCTCTCACACACACACACATACACACACACACTCTCAAGGCAATTTTTCTAAGTTCCAGAAAATAAACATGTGTAGAGAGCTGCGTGCAGCCATGCCTTAAAGATGGTGCTGGCTTCCGCCCTCCACCTTCCACATGGTGAGTGCTCTCAGTGACAAAACGTTCCCATATATGGCTAGGCTGAGGATCTGGCTTACTTCCGCATACCTGGACCTATAGGCAGTGCCAATGTGGTGTACTGGGGTTGGCTGCCCAGAGGTATTTAGACTGTGGGCAGGGTTTCCCTGGGGAGAGAGAGAGAGAGAGAGAGAGAGAGAGAGAGAGAGAGAGAGAGAGAGAGAGAGAGAGAGAGAATGAGAGGGAATGAGAGGGAATGAGAGAGGGAGAATGAGAGAGAAGATGTAGTAAGTCAGTCAGTCCCCGACTTAAGTAAGTAAGTCAGAAGTCAGAATTCAAGGATCCTGAATAAAACTGCTGAAAGAAGAGCCTGGTGTCATGTCTTCCTTGGGGGATGAGGTGGTCGTGATAGCATGTTTCCCTAAAGGTAAAAGGTAACCTTTATTACAAACAGAGTGCAAAGACACTCCTCAGGCTTGCCTGCTATCCATGCTTTTTTTTTTTTTTTTTTTTTTTTTTTTTTTTTTTTTTTTTTTTTTTTTTTTTTTTTTTTTTTTTTTTGTCGTTTATTTCCACTAATTTAATGATCTTTTGTTTCATTTACTTTCCCCAAAAAGAAAAAAACGACATTTCATTTTTTTATGGCTGAACAAGCTCCTTTGTGTATATAGCACATTTTCATTATCTAATCATGTGTCAACAGACATATAGGTGGACCCTGTAACTTGGCTGTTGTGAATATGCACAGATGCAAGGTGTCTCTGTACTACGGTGATAGGCATTATATTGATGTATTCTAATGGAAATGCTAGAATAGTTTTATTTTTAGTTTTTTTTTTTTTAATTCCATGTTGGTAGGTGTGGTGGCACATTCCATTGATACCATCACTTGGAAGGCAAAGGCAGGTGGATCTCTCAGTTTGAGGCCAGCCTGGTCTACAGAGTGAGTTCCAGAACAGTCCAGGCTACACAGAGAAACCCTGTCTTGACAAACAAACAAACAAAAAAGAAAAAAAGAAAAAAAAACTTCCATGTTCTTTGTTATTTCACTGTTATTGTAGTAGTTTACATTCTTTTAAAACAGTTCCTAAGGATTTCTTTTCTCCCATTTTTTCTTTTTTTATGTTTTAAATCACTTTCTTTTTTATGTGAATAAAGTCATATTTTTTGTTAGTGTATACCCTTGTTCAAGCTCCCTTTCCCCTACTGCCCCTTCCAGTGACTCTCTCTTCTTCATATCACTACCGATGCTTTGAGAGCCTTGTTTGACTATTTTGTTAAAGAATTTTTCTCTTCTGAATTCTTTCCTTAATGGTCCAGGTTCTCTGAAACCCTCAGTCCACTGAAAACACTGATGAGATTTGTTTACAGTTAAAGAAAAGCCTAATGTAAAAATCCTTGCTGATCTGCAAGACCTAGTGTTTTTCTAATTTTACAGGTTTTTCTGATAAAATTGTTATGTCTTTAGATTTTATATGTAGATAAATGGATGTTATGAAGTAAATTTTGTGTGTAGTGTAACATAATTCTTATTATCATTTGTAAACACCATTATCCATGTCTTCAATATCTTTTTGTTCAAAATATTCCATGAGAATATATACTTCAGCACCTCATTTTCTGAGGATAATTACAATATTTAGGGGACTATTGTAGGCTAAAGTTTCATATGTATATGGTACTGAAAAGAAGAGCATGTCATGGGATGGTAGGGGCCAAAGATTCTGTTTTGTTTGCAATACACTGGACAATTGCACACCAATAATTCAGTTCCTCAAGTGGGTCAAGACAATAACTACTTTACTTATCTGAATAAGCATGTGAACAGTATAAAGAGACAAACACTAGTATATTTTCATGTATCTTGTAAATTTCTAATATGTTGTATAAATTGTCTCTTTTAGAGACACAATAGATCTTTTATTTTATATATTCTATGATTATTTGTACAAATTGTGTGCATAACTTTCTGTATGATAACAGAGAAATTTATCATTGACCCACAATTTAAGTCAATTTTTATGAACTTATTTTATAGTTACTTATAAGAATATTCAGGCATGCCAGGCAGTGGTGGCATACACCTTTAATCCTATCGCTTAAATGGCAGAAGCAGGTGGAAATCTGTGTGTTTGCGGTCACCCTGGTCTATAGAGCTAGTTCAAGGAAAGTCAGGACTAGACACACACACACACACACACACACACACACACACACACACAGAGAGAGAGAGAGAGAGAGAGAGAGAGAGAGAGAGAGAGAGAGAGAGAGAGAGAGAGAGAAACAAAACAAAACGAAAAAACCTGTCTCAAACAAACAACAACAACATCAACAAAGCAAAAAAGAATATGCAGATGTAAATAAGCAAGAAACAGCAGAGTCTACAGTTTCATAGCTGGGGAGTGAAAAGTTCTGATGTAATTTTTAATACCTTGAGAGCCTGTTGATATTTTTATCACCTTCATGCAATTATTTTTATATAGTTCTAATCTTTGGTGAACAGTTCATTACTCAAATCAAAGGAAAGCTAAGAATGGCAAATAAACATGTCCCTGGAAATTTTTTCTTGTAGAGTTGTGCAGAGTTTAATGAAGATAATGACAAAGGGGACCACTTACAGGTTTGCCCTGGGGATTAGATATTTCTTCTGGAAACTTATAAATTGAGTAGAAAGTTGAATCTCTTTTTTTTTTTTTTTTTTTTTTTTTTTTTTTTTTTTTTTTTTTTTTTTTTTTTTTTTTTT
>PVIH01022735.1:0-26454 GCA_004025045.1 Sigmodon hispidus | reverse complement strand
AGTCTTAGAACTCTATTATTTAGGATAAACAGCCTTAAAACAATCCCTGTACATTTTTTTTGTATCAACATTTTAGATATTAAATTGCACTTTGTAGTTGTTTGCTAGCGGTAGTCTGACCTCACTTATGTTAGTTCCTTCCTCTTTCCCTCACACTGTCTTATGGTAATCCCTGTAGTATGTAGTTTTATACCTAGTTATAACCTTCATATTTAGACAAAATGGGGAGATGTAGCAGGAATCCCGGATCGTACAGGAGAGGCATTGCTTTCTGGGGCAGCGCGCGCAGTGGTGGCGGAAGAAGAGGCGGGACTTCCGGTCCGAGCGCGCGGCGGCTCCGTACTGCAGTGGCTGGCTCTTTTTGCTCGTGATTCTAACAAAATAAATCTTATTTAAAACATAGCAATTGGTGGCGGGTTTATTCCGCGATAGACATGGTTTCAAATTGACAACTGAGTAGACAAGCATGCATTTTTGGATTGTACTTTGCCAATTTTTTATGGCTTTACCATGTGTCTATTTTCACATTCATCCTGAATTTGAACTGAATTCCTAGGTAGAGATCTTTTGCTTCTGTGGACTTAAAAGTTTATATTGTTCCTCTAAGGCTATGCATTTGTTTATGTAAGGCCTAATATTATCCAAATGCCAATATTTTCCATTTTGTAGAGTATAATCATTTAATCATTAAAAGTGGACAGAAACACATAATAATAAAGATACACAACTTAAAAAAATAAATGTCACCAGTGACCTCTATAGCCTCCTTTCTGCATGTCATTTGAGTATTCTTGTTGGGTTCTTTTATGCTGTACACAATGGGATATGGGTCTGAAAGAAATCTATTTGAATTATGTAAGTGACTGTGGTATGTAGCATGCATGGTTTGGGAATGTGTTGTGGTATACTTATAAACTGTGCTTCTGCTCCCTCTATCCAGTAGCTTAGCAAGGTCAATGCTGTGTTAGCTTAAAGTCACTGATGTCTAGAAATATACCACTTGCTCTTATCAGGTAAGGTACTCAAAGGCCAGATCACTAAGTACAAGGAATTGCCTGGTTTAGTGCATTCTATGGAATGAAGTTACTACATGGAGACTTTGGAACTCATGGTTGCTATCCTGGGAAGTCTGAACACAAGAGGACAGAGTCTATGAACCAAATTTATTTTCAACTCATCCTATCAAGTCCTGGGTCGGTGGAGAAACTGAAGATAGGGCAAAAGAAAAATAGCAACTAATCAGAGAAATGTCAACAAGGGAACCAACAGCCTAAAATTGCTACATCCAGAATTCAGCACCTCCTACTTCCAGTTACAAAAAAAATGTAACTCTGTGGGGAGAAGTGTTTTGTACTGTTTGTATAAGGCACTGTGGGGTTCTTTTACCTCTAATGATTTGAATACTTGAGATCTTCTATGGAGAAGCTGTTGTTTTCAATCTAAAGAA
The DNA here is from genome assembly GCA_004025045.1 of Sigmodon hispidus. NCBI lineage: Eukaryota > Metazoa > Chordata > Mammalia > Rodentia > Cricetidae > Sigmodon > Sigmodon hispidus. Next base: position 25,007 of record PVIH01022735.1, on the reverse strand, counting down.
CAAAGCCAATAATCCCACCACCTCAGAACCAGTGCAGCAACAGATGTGGGGAAACTGAAGCAACTCCAGTAAAAATGTACAGGGAAGACTGGGAAGATCCTGGGTTCCTGATGTGTGTTCTGAAGCTGGGGAATAGAACCTCTGAGATACCCTGTTCCCAGAAACCCTAGATGTAAATTCAGAAAATATTACAACAGAATTTTGGCATTGTCCAGGTGAGCACTATGAACCAGCATTTTTTAAAATGTATGCTATGATAAATAACTCATTTATTTTAAATTTTATGAGTCTTTAATCCAGGTCTCTTTTTTTTTTTTTTACTGGTAGATGCCTAGTGATGATAGCACAGATTTTGAATGAAGGTAAACCTTTCTTATTTTGTATTCTAAGACAAGGACACCTTTGCCATTGCTAGGAGACAGTGTCATCTACAATGTTCACTCTTGAGAACATCATAATTAAGTCATGAAACAAAACAAAGCACTCACAATGACCTCTTGTAATGTTTTATGTAAGTTTCTGCATTTGGGATACACTCCTCTTAGCAATCATTGGCTATGTATGCTCTGAGCCTATAGGTTTGATTAGATTTTTTTTTAAAAAAAGATATATTCTTATATCCATGCTATCTCTAAATTGTGTCTCTTCACTATGTGAATGATATATCTGAGGAAGCCAGATAATGGCATCAGATTGACTCCCAGAACTGGAGGTACAAACACTTGTTAACAGTCACGTGTAGTCATCTATGAAGATCACCTCCTGATGAGTTAAGGCTAAATGAAAACATCTAGAGTTCAAGCCAGGAAACAACTGAAGGGCATGTTGTTAAATTATCAGAAAGGCTTAATTCAATCCACAAATCCAAAAATAGTTTCAGACAAGAGAAACCACAGTCTGAGTATAAAACAGGAGGTTGAAAATTAAAATGAAGAACTAACAATGAAAAATAAAATAATCATCCAGTGGGGCAGGAGCTATTAACAGTTAGGGCTATACTTCATTGTATTCCTTTGATCATATTTAAAAGTACAGTTAGATTTTATAAACAATGTTTAAGGCTGATTCTTGTCTTGAATTTACCTAGTATTTCAAATCTTTTAAATTGAAGTTCCTACATAGCTATAATCAGCCCCTCAGAATTTGATAGACCTGTAACACGCACAACAGTCTTATTTACTGTCCTTCCCCTAAACTTAGCCACAATTTACTATCAAGTTATTTCTCTAATGACAAATATTTCCAGCTTGCTCTACATTTTCGTCTTCTGGAATTTATCATGTCTATATGGGTTTTTTTTAAATGTCTGGTGGCATCCTCACAAACTCCTTGTTGAAATTCCCTAGGAACCAAGCTTCATCCAAATATCTGACTAGTTCCACCATCTCTAAATGATGCTCTCATTCTCATGACTTACTCAGCTTTTTCAGGTAAATGCCTGATTCTTAGTGAAGTCCCAAACTTTCTTCTGGAAAATCCTTGTTGAGGGAACACAATATAAGGTTTTGCTCTCAAGCCTTGCCTAGAGTTGGACAATGATGTCTCTAGGACTTTGTCTTTTTCGTTAGCTTCCTTGAAGTGATGACTAACTCTTTATCACAACATCAAGCTGACATTTCCCATTCTCTTTTAAAAATTTTTGCTTTGGATTTATAGTCCCTTTTCCTCTGAAAGAGGGATTATCTTTTCAACTAGTGCTTTTCTTGAAATGTTGTTTCCTCTCTGTGTTTTAAATTTAAACCTCTCCTATTTCATGTAAAACTTATCTGGAAGTGTTTATAAAAGGAGCAGGCTGGCTGTATCAGCTGCATGTGCAGTATTCAAGAAGCTTTCAGATTCTGTGAGGTAAACTTTAGTTTACCTGGTTCCATCTGGGCCATTCTAATACAGAGGGCTCCACTTCTGCCACTCACAAGCCTAAAGCACACACCAAGAGTAGCCTGATAAGGATGGAACAAGCTGAGTGTGCTGGAAGAGTTTCATCAAGTTATAGATGGGGTGATGCTTTGATTCATATTGAGAGTGGTCATGAAGAAATAACCGAATCTGTTATTTTGGGATCGGCCACTATAATTGCACTCTGAGCACAGCAGGGTTCAATTTTCTCTCTTATCTTTCAGTTTTTCATTCTAGAGTCTATTTAAACTGTGCTAGAAAGGTCATAGCCATCCCATTTCTAAACCATGAATTTGCTTATGGATATGAATAGGATTTCAGTGTATCTTCTGTATCTTCTCCATAGATCCACAAGTCTGCATTGGGTCCAAAAACAATTGAAAACTATCCCATAGAAAATGTAATTACTGCATATTCTTGTAGATATAAATATATATGTATATATGTATTAATGTATAAAAGGTGTGAACATGTGTGTGTCCGAAGTTGATACCAATTCCTCAGAAGTGTTAAAATCATCTCACCCTCTAAAGTAGGCAAAGTGGTACACAGTGGCTTCTTTTAAGGTAATGTGTTCATTTGTCATTTCCCTAGTTTTTCTTTCTAAAAGAAGCATGTCTTAAAGTTTAAAGTGTAATGGCCTCACTTCTCAAAAGTAAAATGCAGTATTCTGGCATAACTTTCCTGGACTTTGTGGTTTTTTGGCCCATTAGAAACTACTGAGATGGTATAATGTCAACTGAAACTTGGGGCATTCTTCCAAAAGTAATCAAGGCTGTGTCTTATGTTATCATTGAACAAATTAAAGGAAAGGAGTTCATTTAAAGGTTCCTATAGGATAAAGTTCTGATCCGTGTTCCAAAAGGAACAAGAGTAGTATGATGGATCCTCGCACAGCACTGTGTCAGACTGCAGATTTAAAGATACCTGATACCATTAAGTGTATGTTGAAAATGGGAACCCATTTTCTAATTCACAAAGTTATTTATGACTTTAAAGCATACAACATTTCTCCTAGTTAGGTTTATTTTCATTGAAATAGAAATCATTGGCAGCTTGTTAGTAAGTCACTTAGTTCTGCCAGGTGCACTGACATTTATCCAGTTGTGTGCAGTCTATACTCCAATTACTTATTTTTTTTTTCTGAGATTTGGAAAAATATGGAGTATAACTATTAACCATAAATTAAATCTGAGAATTTTATGTGATTTTTCCTCTAGGTTCAATGATTATCCACCTTTAAGTCTGGGGCACCTGGGGAAGTGGTTTGAAACATACCATGATACACATAAGCAGAAGCTTTACCTTATTAGTCCCTGCCTGACTTGAAGCACTTCATTGCCTTGCATTTATTAAAAGCAATCTGCAGTAATTTAAGAATTTCTAAGGTGCCTTTCTCTCTTTTATGTGTTGCTCTTCTAATCTGCTATTTTGCTAAATCTGAGGGAATAAAGCACATGTTTGAATCAAATCAAATGAAATCAAATATATTTGATTTCTCAGATATTAATACTAATTGTAGAAAACCGAAGAATCTGAGGGTTTTACTCACTTTTATGTTAGCAAATTGCATTGCCACAGTGGATGATGTTGGCAGAAATCATGATACTCCTGGATCAAAGATAAAGGCCTTTGTTTGTTATATTAAATCATAAATTCCTTTCTGCCATCTTGGCTTTAATTACTATGAAGGCATATGAAGTATTCCTGTTGGATATACAAATCAGAAGATGGGGTGGAGGTGTTGTGAAATGCAGTCTCTGGAGATAACATGCTGTTGCATATCTGAACTCACAGCAACTTTGATTAACTATACAAGGTCAGCTTCCAGGGCCCCACTTCTAACTGATATGGGAAGTTGATTACTACTAGGTTTCATTAGGAATGTAGTCACTGCTAGGTTCTCCACATAAGGGTGATAACTCAGCACTCATGTACACATTCTCAGCACTGACTAGATATAGTGAGTTATGATAAATGCATAAATAAATCATAAATATGAAAAATGACATGAAATTGGGAAGGAGATGTGACAGAGCATGGGAGTAGTTAGGAGTCAGAGTGTGAGGCAATGTGATATTGTATGCTATATTAACTTCAAGAAAAAATAAAAATATTTTTAATTCCCAAATTTGTATAGATTTAATTTTGTGGTATGTAGTAGACTAATGTCTTTTATCTCAATAATTATTTTAGATGTAATGCTGATATTGATTATATACATGAGCAATTTCCTGACTCTATAATCTCTGTGATATACAAATTCAGTGATAACCAGATCCAGCAGCCTAAAGGTTACCTCTACAAATTGGTTTCACAGTCCACATTTAGCCGGTGGGAGCTTTCTTTTCTGTTTTGCTTGAGATATTTGAATTCAGGTCCTGAGATTAAAAGATAATAATGCTTCACAAACTAAAAATTAGATGTCTTGTTTCTAGTTCTATAATCTTAGATTCTTTCACAGATTCCTAGTTCATCACACCAGAAACATTCTCCCTCTTCTATCATTAAATTTCCCAAGTACTTGACCTCTCCCGAGTCTCTGCCAAACACATGTGGTGGCAACATCTTTGCTATAGCAACATCTGCATGTCCTCTGATTTCTATAATTTTAGCAAAGCCCCAAATATTCACACTTAAAAAGCATAAGAAGCAAAGCTCAATATAATGACATCATTTCAATCTATATAAGAGACCAAACTAAGGCATTATATTTTCACATGTGTATTTGTGCTTTAATAAATTTGTGTTCTAAAAATCATAAAGTACAAAGAACATACTAATTTTCAAGTCTAACATTAAGTAATTAAGTAAAATTTGACATACTCTGTGTGCTCCAATATTAATGAAGAAAGCAAAAATTTAAGTTTTCTTAAACTGCAGATTCAGCCTCTAGACACTTATAAAATGTTACTGCACTGAGTGCTCCCTATACAGAGAGTTTACAAAAAATCCCTATATAATATGAATATTTAAAATCTATTAAAAGTTCCATGACTTTTGTGACCTCACTTTGCATAGAATAGTTTAGATGAGATAACCTTGTTAATTGTTGCTCTCTTTTGCAGAAGAAGAAGTAATTTTGGAAGCAGTAGCTGGCCTTATCAACACTGGTGACATTCTGCACTCAAAGGAAGAACATGTCTAAAGCTGAAAGGTAAGAAGCTGCAAAATTTTAAAGGGCGCTCTCACTCTAAAAGCTGAAGCAACATAGCATGGAATTTGCTGCTCTTTTTAATATTGACTGTGTCTGGTAAATCTTAGATTTTCTAACTTTTTTTTTTTTTTTTAGTATGTGGGTGAGCATATTTTTAGATGGGGTGCTGAGAAGCCTCATCTTGACCTTACAGCACTGGAAAATGTAGTGGAAAGTGGGAAGCACACAGAGGTAATTAGTATTCTAGGTGTAGCTGTCCTGATTACTTTACAAACTACTGCAGATGTTTTGTAGTGTCAAAATGGTAAATATTCTTAAGCACAAACAGGCGGATCCCAAATATCTCTCCAATTTGCCTACACATGCTTATACCCTAAAGAAACATTGCCAGGGAAAATAAAAATTATAAAACACTTGGGCATTGGAAGATTCAATGAAACTGACATACTCTGACTAAAAGGGGAATGATAGAGGACATTTCTCATGATTCATGAATATGTATGATCAGAGAGGGGTCTCAGTGTAAAGGACATTTGCAGACCCACACCTGTACCATCTCTTCTGTTTGTGATGGTCATTTTCAGAATTGGCATTTAGGTAATCCATTTACTGTAAAATAGTCCATTGCATTTTAAAAATGTTTTATTATTTAAAGTATCTGTCTATTCATTAGGCAAAGTGTTCCAACATATGATGCCTATCCATGTTCTCATCTTATAGATAAATCTGAAAATCTTTGAAAAGTCTGACATGCTTCACCCATATTATTACTGAGTTGTTAGATAAACTTGCTTAGTTGTGGCAATCAAATGATGAGATCTACTTTAAAAGTCTTTGAGCACCCAAATTGTCTTCATGACACCACTTTTTGCAGGCATTCTTCGAACAGACAATGTAGTAATAGGTCTTCTCTAGAGCAAACTAATTAATTCATAATTTAAGAGAACCATTATCACTCCATGAAACATTCTACTGAAAAAATATATATGTACATATATATTAGCAACTTAAGTGGGATCTCATTGAAATACCCCACATTTGTATGTTAAACTACATCATTTATTCCATATTTAGGCAATTAACTTTTTACATTTGCATCAAGAAATGGTTCTTCAAGTTATGTATAGTTTTCTTTTTTTTCTCCTTAACTCTGACATTGTGGTCACTGTCTTCTCCCACCTAGACAATGAATTGCCCTTCTGTTATATGCTATAGCATCATGAATAACCAATGTTTTCATTTCCTTTAAGTCATTTGACAAAAGCAGAGAAAATAACACCATGCCGTGTACAGCTGCATTTGACATCGACTTGAGTACTCACAACCAGATTCTGTCTCAGTTCACTTCAGCTCTGATTTAAAGACTGATACAGGAGAACACTAATCTCATTAATGAAGAAGCTCATCTCATGATACAGTCAACCTCCTAAAGAATAAGTCTGAACACATGTATTAGGAAAGACACAGACTTTACCTTCATTGTCAAGAGGAAGAGATTGTTGTAAACATTAGGAGACAAAGATAACTGGGGAAATTGGGTATTTAACCTGGATTCCAGAAAGAATGAAATAAGAATGGGGTAGACAGTGAAAGCAATTGAGCACAGTTCATGCTAAACTTTATTTTTTTAATGACTCAAGCCTTCTGGTTTTGTATTGCTTTGTGTTTGATTATTTTGTAGCTGGGCTTATTGAAAATACATGTATATTCTGAAACTAGGGTTTTATATTTGGTCATCAATTATAAGAAGATTTTTGATGTCTTAGAAAAGTAAAGAGGAAATAATAATGTAAGACCATGCCAGGCTGAAGCTGTCTTCTTACAGCAAAGTGAATTCAGCATCTGGCTCTTTGAAAAGGACATTAGTTTGTCTTCTCATTTGTAAAGAGTCCCAGTGCTAGTGCAAGCCATGTTTAGTACTGACCGGAGGCATCGTGTGTGTCAGCACCAAATTGAGCTGTTTACTATGTATCATCTTTAGAAGCCTTTGTTTGACTTCAATTCCTTTCTGACAAATCTTCCTGTTGAAATCAGTCCTGAATATTACACAGACTAACCTTGATCCTTAACTTTTACCAGCTCCCACTATTTTTACTTTCTTATATGTGTGTGTGTATATAATATATATAATATATAATTTAAAAGTTTTTTTTTTAACATACCCAAGTCATCACCCAGCTTCTCCATACCTCATCTCTCCATACCTTCCTCAGAGAGGTTAAGGACTCCAGGGTGAGTTAATGCAGTCTGGCATATACAGCTGAGGTAGAACCAAACCCCTTCCCCCAGTCTCAAGGTTGTACAAGGTTTCACTGTCAGAGGCCCCACAAACTGCCCATGTCATCCAGCTGTCATCCACATTCAGAGGGCATAGTTTAGTCCAGGGCAAGTTCTCAGGTCAATGAGCTACCAATAACTCAGGTGAGCTGTTTATGTAGGTTTCCTCATGATGATTTTGATCCCTTTGCTTATATAATCTCCCCTCCCTTTCCTTGCCTAGAATGAGAGATTGACCCAGTGCTTAGTTGCAGATCTCTGCATCTGCTTCCATCAGTTGCCAGATGAAGGTTCTATAATGACAATTAGGGTGGTCATCAATTTGATTGTAGGAGAAGGCCATTTTAGGCACCCTCTCATTGCTTAGAGTGTTAACTGTTCATCGTTGTGGGTTCTTGGGTATTTCCCCAGCATTAGAGAACTAATCCCACAATGGCTTCCTCTATCAGGATATATATTTTTTGTTTTCCCTCTCTGTTGAGGGAGGCCTCAACTCAACTATCTCATTCTCTCATGTTCTCTTCCCACTTCTTTCCCTACCTCTCATATGGACCTGATTTACTCAGGAGACCTTATCTATTTTCCCATCCCAGGGGGATCTATGGATGTCTTTCTTAGGTTTTTCCTTGTTATCTAACTGCTCAGGGGTTGTGGATTGCAGCCTGAGGTATCACAGTCCCAGAAGGAAAAACATGGTATATACTCACTTATACGTGGATTTTATATGAAAAGCAAGGGATAACCAGGCTACTTCCTTCTTAATAAGTCTTGGAATTTGATTATTCCAAGAGCTGATATCCTCAACTCTCTCAGCTTTGCTTTTTGAAATGGCAACACCTTGAGAAACCTTAAAATATTCTTGAAATTCTAGTCTGACGTCACAATTTTTCTATAAATAGAAGTTCTCATCAACTTACAGTTTATATTCTTTTTATTTTGTTTTTGTTTTATAAAAATTTTTAATGTATAAAATAAAGTCTTTTTATCTATATATCCCCTTGATCCCCTCCCTCCCTTCCTTCCTCTCAATCCCTCCCAGTAAGTCTTTAGCCCCCCCAAACCCCTACCCCTCCCCAAAAAGGGCAAGAAGTCCCAAGGTGAGTCAGCACATTGTGGCATATCCACTCCAGACAAGTCCGATTTCCTCATCCTAATATCAAGACTGGGTTAGGTGTTCCTCTGGAGGGAATGGGCTCTGAGGTACCAGAAACACAGTATGATCCCTCTGCTTGAGTTTCCACATACTGCCGATATCAATCGACAGTTACATTATAAGTGACTGCTGTCATTGCTAAAAATGGAATCAAACTTCTAACAGTAGCCATTATCCTGTGGTAAAACTAAATTACTCCATTGAATAATTGAAAACCATACTTCATATCACAGACAAAACTAATTCAATCTAATAAGGCTATGTATAAGTTAGCTTCAAACAAACCCAACCTCTGAGATCACTTTGATATCCCTAAAATAGCTAGATTCTTTTTACAAAACGTAGTTCTCATTGTTGCAGGAATTTTACTTGGCCTTACAATAAAAACCTGGACCCAGATATTGGGGCAAATGCTGAAAGATTAGAAAGACAGAGGAACAAACCATAGCCACTTCTCACCTAGCCAACTTCTCAGGCTGCATAGGGTAGATCCTGTCTCTACAAATCCTCAGACTGAAGAGAGAAATTGAACTGCAAGATGAAATGGAAGGGGCAAACTCTGTCTCCTCTTGCCTTTTCTCTGCTTAGCCATATCACTTTCTTATTTATCCTTCCTAGTGCTAGGATCAAAGGTATGTGTGTTTCCCAAGTACTGAGATCAGAGGCAATGGTTTCCCAAGTGCTGGGATTAAAATGAATGCCATCACTGCCTGTCTGTGTGACCTTGAACTCACAGAGAGATCCAGCTAGATCTCTACCACTGGCTCCTCATTGCTAGAATTGAAGATGTGTGTCACCACTCCCTGACCTCTATGACTAACTCTATGCCTGGCTCTGTTTCTTTAGAGTCCACACAATATATCACCACATTTCATATCTTTTTCTTTCTCTGCCTCTCTGTCTCTTTCTTTTGTCTCACACACATAGACAAAGACTCACTAGTTCACTCATAGAGCAACAAATATATGGAAAGATGGAAGTATCTACACTGTTTATAAAATCAGAAAAAAATAAGCAAATAGTATCAGTTTGTGTAAGAGTGATAGTATTAGGAAGAAAATGTCAGTGAGTTGTGTATTTGGAATAGCAAATACTTTAAAAATCAAAGCTTTTACCTGTTGCAAAGATTCTCACGGATCCTGTATTATATTTTACTATATTTTATTTCCCTAAATGAAAGTGTTGCTCTGAGAGTTATTCCATCTGTACATGCACAAAGCATCTTTAATTCCTAACAATGCATCAGATAAATTTCTGTTCATGCATTCAGCATTGAACTTTTTCTCCTAATTCTTCTGAATCTAGCCAATGAACATCATGCCTAGATTATTAGCATTCTCTTTATTCCAGCCACTATCACTCTACTATAACTTTTCTATGCCCAGCAGCAAGAATGATCTTCTACAGATGACTGTCCTATCATAGTGACTATATGATAGCATAATTAAACCCAGAAACACATCCATGTTTATATTTCTGCAAGGCCAGTTTGAATTTATTCTTCAGGTGCCCCCTACAGTTCCTACTCTTGTTCATTGCTCAACTGACCATCTGTTCTAAAATTTAGAGCCATCCCTGTGAGTTCTGAACATCTAAGGTGTTTTTGGAGGTCATGGATATCTTCATAGTGCTTTAGTCTGAAAAGAGCAAGTGCATTGTGATGGAAAATTTGACTAAAATACTTCAAAGACATCTCTAATGCTGTCTTTCTTGATCATAGCAATGATAACATATTGATTTTTATTGATAAGTCATTTATGTGTTTCTCCTTTTCTTTGATAAATTTAAAAAAATATTATAAAATAAATTTTTGAGTCTAAGGTGTGAGAAATGCTTCTGAGACCATGTTGCCTATTTTTTTCCATAGAAGTGTTTGTAATTTTCCTTTTCATTATTTTCTTACTCATTTGCTCAACAAATAATTATTACTTTTTTACTAGCTTCTAGGAGTTACAAGCATTTAACAACTGAATATTATCCTACAGTGTGGTTTCAATTTTTATTTTCTTATAAGTCATTCATTCTGAGTATTCAAAGTCTGGAATGAAGAACAGTTTAATATTGTGATAAAATCAATTGTTCAAAAACATATAATTTGAATTTTTTCTACGTAAATATTGCATTATAAATTTCTCTAGTTAATATGTGGAATGAGTGTTGTGACTTAAATGAGTAATAGAATTTGAGAAAGTTTAGCAACTGGAGCACTGAATCTTTCAGAAGCTGTGGATGAAGATATTTTAAGCTCTAGACTGACTACAGAGGCATTTGTGGTGTTCATTAAAAATATTTATTGTCATTCTCATTTTGTACAAAAAGAAAAAAATGTCTTATAGTTACTTAGTTAGCCTGGAGGCTAGTAAAAAGTGGACTTGAAATGCAACTCTAGATATCTGAGTTGAGGACTATGGACCAAAGTTGTATGACAGGTCCAGCAGAGCAAGCAAGGCCAGAGGTGATTATATAACACCAACTGTTCTTCATGGGCTGAATAGTCTCCTCATCCATCTCATGGAGGAACTGTCTTTCAGGGGTTTTCAAAACAGGATCCCAAGGAGGAAGCAAAAGACTGAGAGAAGGTTTTTTGTTTGTTGGTTTGGTTTTGCTTTTGGTAATTTTGTTTGTTTCTTATTTTCCCCAGAACTTCACAGAAAGCATCATAAATGTATTAAAATATAATCCCCCAAACCTCTACATGTAAACTGAAGGAAAGATTTACAATAAGTTAAGTAAAGCATTTATTTAGAAGGTTCTGTGCTTTTTCGGATTTGAATCACAGAGCTGAGATCAGTCATGCCTTATAATTGCTATGATTTTTTGATTTTGAAAGTTGCATGCAGATTTACAATACAGTGTGTTAAGATTACGTTGTAATTCTCCTCCTATTTTCATGTCTGTGAGTGTGTGTGTGTGTGTGTGTGTTTTATTGTCTCACTGATAGAGTGTGTTTGATTAGGCTTGCTTCTAGAAATATATGTAGTGATTATTACTGCAGCCTCACCAACTGACCACTGGCAATCGCACTGAAAAAAAAAATGATACCTCATCCTCTGGCAGCCATTAATTGCATACATGTCTGCCAGGAGGTATAGAACTCATGAGCCATCCCTGATCCAATACTGAAGATTTAATATGGTGTATGTCATGTGCTATAGCCACAGCTGTGTTACCTGTTTTCTAAGGATCAATTCATCTTGCCTTTTGAAAACTATTTTTATATTTTAATTGAAATCAAATTACATTATTTCCCTCTCCCTTTTACCCTACAGAATCTCTCAGTTACCCTCCTTTGCGCTCTTCCAATATTCTCAACTCTCAAGTTGGTAGCTTTTCTTTGGTTATATTTGTTATACATGTTCACACATACATACACACAAGTAGGCACAAATGTGTATATAAATAGAACTTGCTGAGTTTGTTTTTGCAGTTTATGTGTATGTGGTACCAAGACTGACTACTCTGTATTGAACCATGAATTCGGGAGCTCATCTCTGAGAGAAGCTGATTCTCCCCTTCCAACAGTCAATAGCTTTTTGTCTAGGTGTGGAACCTGTTGCATTAGGTTTCTGGCACAGACTTTCCCGTCTAGACCAGTGGTTTGGACCCACTTTCAGCCCCACTGCTGCTTAAGTTCAAATAATCACACAGATGCTTGTATTATTTTTACGTTGATTGACCTAGGGCCCAGGTATACAGCTTGCTAACTCTTTACTCTGAAACTAACCTATGATTCTTACCCTGTTCAGCCATGTGGCTCGGTACCTTTTCTTAGAGCAGCAGTTCAGCTTCTTTCCTCTGTGTCTGCTGATGTCTCCTTGTTGCATCCCTGTGGCATCTGTCTCTGGCATCTGTGTCTGTTCTTCCTGTACCCAAAGTATTCCCAGTCTGGTAGCTCCACCCACACTTTCTGTCTGCCTTAAGCCAATCAATGTTTTCATTAAACTAGTAGGTGGGACAATTATTCACAATGTAATAATATGATCCCACTACAGGAACCCCATGAAAATTTACCTCTTTCATATTTACATGCCCATTGATATTGATATTCTTCAGTTTTTGTTTATGCAGCTGTTTCTATTGCAGGTATTTGTACAGCCCAGATGGAAAGATCCTGGCAGTCAGGAGCCCAGGCATACTGAGCACTACAGCTCCAATGGATAGTATTCAGGCAGTCGGGAGCCAATGAATCCTGAATGTTACAGTTTGATGGAAAATATTCAGGCAGTTGGGAGCCAATGAACACCACAGGCCACAGTAAGTGCAGGTAGCAGTCTACAGCACTGCTTCAGGAAAAGGCTACTCCAAACAGCTCTGTGCTGGCAGGGGAGAGCCTTCCTGTGAAGTTGCTATCGTCTATTGCCCTCCACTACTCACTGCTCTCTGTTCAGGGAATGTAACAACTCAGCCCACCAGTGAAGGTTCTCTGGGTAGCTAGAGTGCTACGGCTTTGTTTCCTCAGCTGATCTCAATCCCAGCTCTGCTGCTGCTACTCCAGTGAAAGATCTTCACTCAAACCTCATTTAAGAGATTTGGATAAGGAGAGTATAGTTGCCTCAGCTAAGGATGAGAGAGGGCAGCAGGGAAAAGACTTTGGGCTCAGGGCTTATATGGAGCTTCTTGGGGGAAGGGGGCTTTCTAGGGAGATTTCCAGGATGGAAGTTGGTCAGATTTTATTCCCTTTTTTACCCTAATTTGATTTGGTTTCAGGGTCACAAAGTTTCTATCACTGGTTCTTTCTGAGCTTTTTGGTTCTAATTTCAGAGCAAGGGGATACTTCTTTCACTGGCTCCTATTCTAGGGCCAGAGTGTGTTTCTTTGATGGGTGCTGGTTTCAGAGTCAGGGCACATTCCTTTTCGGTTCTGGGTTGAGGGGTAAATTATTTCTTTCACTGGCTTAGGTCTTCGATACAGGGTGAATTTCTTTCACTAACTCTGGGTCCAGATCCAGCGTGGGTTTCTTTCACTGGTTCTGAATCCAGAGCCAGGGTGGGTTTCTTTGGCTGGACACTTTTTCCTACATCTAGGACAAAATATTTCAGAGTAAACTTCCTGATTTCTGGCTCTTACAGATCTGCACCCTCCCTATTTTTGTGAGGTTTTAAGTACATTTTTTAAAAATTGGATAATCAGTTAGAGGCTTACATTTGGGAAAGGCACTCTCTAAACAGTCATTAGTTACCAATTGTAGCGGAAAGTCAGGCTACACAAGTAAACTGCACCAGAGTGTTAAACCGGGTGAGGCATAGTCAACTCAAAAAAACAACAACAAAAAAAGATGCGCCAAAAAAAACCAAAAGAAACCAAAAAAACAAAAACAAAACAAAACAAAAAAACAAACAAAAAATGCTCTCGCTCTAAACGCATAACATAATAAAAAAAAAGGACTACTCTGTTAAGGCACTCTCACCGCTCTGCTTCTCCACCCTTTCTCCTCCCCTTAAACAACCCCTGTTCTATAAATAACTTTCAAATAATAAACCTTATTTAACACATATCTCACAACAAATTAATTACCATAATATCTGGCGCCTAACGTGGGGCAGTTTCCACAAAACCCAGTCGGGTTCCCCCAGCCACAAAACAAAACAATCGGCTATTTCAAAACTTGCCCCCAGCCACAGCACTAGTCTCCAAACAAAGCCAATAAAAACAGTCAATAAATAAAAATCTAAAAGACCAAATCGAGCCAATTCTAGTGGCCTACGCTGATAAAATTTGTTAAAAAAAAAACAAAGGCTGCCCAAAAAAATCCCTTCAGACACCTCTGCTACAGCGAAACTGCGACACCTTCTAACCATAAGTCCTCATTATATCTAAATAAGATAATATTTTTTCTTTCTTCCACAATGTCTAATCAAATAAATATTCTAAATTTTACCCACTTTTTCACAATAATAATAAAAAATTATTTTCAAAATTATACATTTAAAGACTATCTCAACCCAAAAGTTCTTTTACTTTTTTGTATAATAATATACTTTATACCTACCTATTTTAAAAAATCCCAACATAAATATAAACACATTCCCCATAAAACATATAAAACTAAAATGTCTAACATAAAAAAACATATTAAAACATTTCTTTGTCTAGATGTAAGACCCAGTAAAAATTCCCCTTATTTGCACTAGCATTTCTGTTGATATTGTCTTTTTGGGGGTCTTGTTTAGAAAGGCAATTTTTTTTGAGGTAACATGAGTATAGTTTCCCTGTCATTCCTAGGAGATCCAGTTTCATAATCTTCCTATGGTTTCCATAATCTTCCTCCCTTTCTTCCACAAGGTCCCCTGAGTCTTAGCTGTAGAAATTTTGTTGTGGATTTTTCTCCTTGATCTATTGATCTCTTCATTAAGCCCAGTTGTGATTTTAGATTATAGTTTCTATTTACCCTTTAGAGAAGCTCTTCTGATGAAGAGATAGATGCATTTATGTGTGAGTATAAGAATAAGTTTTCTTATTGAGAATTATGTCATTCTAGTAAACAGTGGCAATAGGTTCTATTTGTGATTCTTGACCTCATTAGACATGGGTAGTAGTTAACTTTCCAGCATTAGGTGTAATTTTCCTCTTATTGAGTGGGCTTTAAGTTCAATTAGACAGCTGTTGGATCTGCCAAGTTGTGAAGGCTGTTATAGCTTCTTTATGGATATCTTGCCATGGGTCACTGTTAAAGTTCATAGCTATCACAAGTGGATAGGATTTTTGACTGCTTCCATTCCTTAATGACTTTTATAGTGCTTTCTGGTAATATGAAGAATAGACTGCAGGAATGAGGCCTTTAGATTAGTATTTATGGTCCTGCAAAGAATATTTCTGCATGTACACCAGAGTAATACATGCTAAAAGTGATCCGAAATACTAGTCCAGCCACAAGCTTTATATTCTAAATCTTGAATACCATATATCTTAAACTCAGTAATTGAGGGGTTTCAGGTTTCATAGTTTCAAGATATAGTAGGAGCACTTTATACTTGTTTGCTAAAGTAATAGCAAATGATAAATAGTTGTCTTTATAACCTTTTAAAATATTTATTTAATATACTGTGTATATATGTGTACATATGTATGAATATATCATGTGTACTGAATATGTCCATGAGCCCATGAAATCAGAAGAGGCATTGAATATCATGGAAGTGAAGATAAAGATGATTGTGAACTGCCATGGGAGAGCTGAGAACTGAACTCAGGTCTTTTGTAAGGTCAGTAAGAACTCTTAAGCACAGAGATATCTCTCTATCCTTTAACCTTACCTTTAGAGGTATTCATAGTATAATTGACTATATCAGTTAATTCTCTGTATTTGAATGAGTTTTTATTAATATTTTATGCTGTATGTTTATTGATACAATGAAAACACCATATGTTTAATATCTAGAATAAATTTCTAGAACTAGAACAACTAAATAAAAAATATGCTTCTAAATTATTGGCAGCTAAAATGACAATAAACATGAGAGAATGCCTCTTATGGATCAATATAATATTCAACGCTGTGGCATTTATTCAATAATTTGAATTTGCTTGGTTTACTGGAAAAGCTGTCCTATCTAACTATATTCTTATCAGATATTACTCTTTAATTTCTCTCTATTTTGATATGCTACTTTGGTCAAATGTACAGTGATTATTCAAAGCCAGTTAGCTCTAAATGAGAAAGTGAACATCTAGACTTGGTTACTAATGATGATTGATTGAAATTCGACATAGTAGGACTGTGCTGGTAATTTAATACCTTTTCACATACTGAATTATTTGAAGCGCATACATAAATCTTCAGGTGTTAATATTGATTTCATTTGACATTTTGTAGTACTTTTGCTCATTTGACAACTTAAAAAGAAGCATTAGAGTACAGGTATAAAATATAACAAAATTATTATAAATTAAATATTACTACTTAATCTTGTTTCTTCAACCCATTCTAAGTTCAGATTCCCACAAACAAAATGTAGGAAAGTAATTGTGTTTATAATGTATTTTGATATTTAATTGTAATGCTTTATTTAAGTTTTAATAATTTTAGAAACTACATTTTGTGGTGAAGATGCTGACTTCATGAGTCTGAGATTCTATTTCTCCAAAACTAATAAAATTGTAGTATTACTCAAATGAGTCTTCGGAAGAAACTGGAGTGATTATGCTTCAGGGCAGCTTTGCTTTGTCTTAAAAAATACAAGAATGTGTTGCTTTGCCCTAATGACCTCTCCTTTTATTTCTAGCACTCATTTCTACTTGTGCAGTTACATCTTCAACAACAGAGTCAAAAGACTCCATCTGAAGTGACTGGAGGGGCGGGAGGGGGAAGGGAGTTTGAACAAGGGGATACATGGATAAAAAATAAGACTTTATTCATAATAAAAAAGTGAATGAAATTCTGAAAGATGAAAAAATGAAATTTTGTTGTCAGGATTTTTTGTGATAAAAGTATGTCTGTATTTGAGTCAAGTATAGACTGTAGTTCTGTATAGAACATCTTGCATAACAGAAAACTTAATCATAATGTAATACATTAATATTTGTCCCAAATGCCCAGAATTTTATAGCAACTAGACTGATGTGACCATTCAAGTTCTTTGCTAAAGACTTTTTATTTAATTATATGTACATTTATAACATATTGCCAATTATGACATTTTTGTAGGTAGGTCAAGTCTGGTAAGGCTCAGTGAACTCCTTATACTTATGGATCTCATGTGAAAACAGCATTCAAGACTGTCATGGCTGCCATTACCCTTGAGCTCAGCCTGGGAAGAACTGCTTTCTAGGCTTGTGAGGTGGTTACCCAATGTAGTTTCTGTGGAATGATGCCCAGCTCTTGCTGGCTGCCAATCAGAGATTCTCTAAGCTCCAGGATAGTCAATGAGCAGCTCTTACCATCCTGTCAACACCTCCCTCAGTGGCAACAACCCACATTAGAGCAAGCAAGACTAGAACAACGGAGCAAGGTAAGCTAATCATAAACAGCTCTGAGGTTACAATCACAGGCCAGAGCAACTCAAATGGGAGGAGCGTTCCCAGTATTTCAGTACACAAGTCAGAGACAGAAGAGTTGTCACAAAGTCTATGGTAAAATCATTTTCAAATATTCATCTTATTCATGACCTGTATATACTTATTTTTAATACTTATTGACGTAAAGCCATTTGCAAAGACATATTTTCAGTACTTTTTGAAAACTGTTTGTTCCCTCAAAAGATGATATCTGTCTTTAGAATAATCTGTAAGCCACCAGGCACACTCATATTCCAGTCAGAATTAGTTATGAGTTTTTTAGTTTGTTTACAACTATATTAATTATACTTTTTTTTAAACAGTCACCCAGTAATTGACTAAATACAAGAAAATCAAACAAAAAATAATGGGTCAGGTGTAGTGGACCAAGATTTTAATCCCAGCACTTTATAGGCAGATGTAAATCTGTCTCCTAATTCAAGTCCAGCTTGGTCTATATAGTGAGTTAAAGTGAGACAGAACTACATAGTGAGAGCCTGTGTGAAAAGCACATAGATCCACATTTTTGTGTTTACTGTCTTGCAGTGATGTTCAATGCAAACCACAATAAACACAAATTAGGTAAACATTTTACACTGCAGCTGATAAAGATCACAGGAAATTGTCTACATTGGGTAAACACGGACTTTCAGATTAGAAACTAATATTTTTGGATGTGGTTTCCAAATTTTGTGTTCTGAGTTATGACATGATTTGAATTTATGAAACTGAATTAATCCTTTAGGAAACTTGTGGTCATCAGGAACGTGAGAGAATTAGAGGTGAATAAAACTAGACAAGGTATAAACAGAGAATTTTGTAACATGGTTCAGAGAGAAACACATAAAGTTCAGCTAACTCCATCATGGCTGCAGACTTGCCTCTTTTTTCTGAAGGAGCAGTGAACTGACGTGTGTGAGGAAGAGGGGACTCTCAGCCATGCTCACTGATAGAATCTGCTGGAATGCTGATTGGGAGTTGATTCATGGCTTTAAATAAAATATCACATGGGTTTATCCCAACTGCTAAAATGAACCTCATACATTTTATAAAAGGCAGAGTCTGATTAAATCTGTTCTTAAAATAACTTTCTCTACATTGTAAAACCATGTTAATATTTCAGTCTTTGAAAACCCATTCAGTGTTACACAATTACTTTTATCTTTCTTATTTTGTCCTGTTACAGCATATTATTTAAGTACTGGTTTTAAATTGAAATAAAATCACAACTTTATGAGATCTTTTCTAACAGAGATGCACATAATAAGTATTTATGGCATATATTATTGTCAATAAGAAATTAGTAGTAATCACAAGTGCACTTACTTATCAAATTATAGTCATACTTTCTACACACACACAACTGTACAGTTTCTAAGTATTACTGAGAGAAAATGTACCACTTGAATGCTAACCTATGGAAGACTTGGTTGGAATGTATGATGCTATTAAAGTTGATCCCTTTTCATAATATGTATACAATACCATAAGGTAATAAATACATGACTATCTTTTCATTATATGTGAAACTACAGAAAATGAATAAGAAATTTGATTTTATTTTAATTATTTTTAGAAATGCCAAAACTACATATGATGAACAAATTGACCAAGAATACATTTTAGACATGTATTTATATGCAAATTATATAAATTTATATTTACAATTCACAAGCTGCATAACTTACTTGCTTCTTTCAAGCAAGTCATTAATATCTTTAAGCCATAACTTCTTGATCAGCAAAGCAGAGATACTGAAAGCCAGTTTATAACAATTTTATAGAACTTAAATAAGGAAATGTGATCCCATAAGATATTTCTGTATAAGTGATTTACTCATCGTTAAGACATATATAAAAGCACCCTACCAGGTAACAACATTATCTATCCACGAGACTTTTTTACTATATAATATAAAATTCTATATAATAATATTTTCTAATATATATTGAAAGTTTATTTACTCATCAAACTGTAACTTCTTTATACATAGATTTGTTCCAGGGTTTAAAAACTACATGTAGTCTGTAAATATTTCCACCAGGTATTGATTATCTAATGACTGTGATATTGAGACAATTGTTGATCCAATTGAAGTCTGTACAAAAGCTGTTCAAAACATTGGGAATCTGGTTGGCTACAAAAGATGAGCAGATGGTGAAATGCCTGAGAGGCTGTAAGAAGTGGAGGGGGCCTATTATGTGAACACTTATTTTGTTTACCAGGTAACTGTTTTCCCTCCCAAAGGATTAGAGCCTGAGCTTACTGACACAGCTCCTGATTCATCAAAGGCAATTTCTCAATTGCTTTCTTAAGTTTTCTCAGCAACAGTGAAATTTTTTCTTCAAGAACCTGGTGATTTCCAGATTGACAGAGTTCATTTCACTTCATCTTATAAACGTTAAAGGGCTGGTTTAACTATGGTCTATATAGAGTCTAACAAGTGGAGAGAAAAATACATCAGATACACAAAGAAGGCAAGTATGTACTAGTAAATAAAGATTATTTGTATTAATTATACAGTATAAGAATATTTGTCATTTTCTTTATTGTGTCTGCACTCTCTAATTTAAAATTTATCCCTATTATTCGCACAAAATATTGGTATGTGGAATATTGAATGAACCACTTTGTATTCAAGACTGATGCAGAAACCACCTGTGTGAGTAAAGATATAAATATCTTAAGTTTTTGTCTTCATTAACAGAAAATTTTCTCTTTAAGGTGGACTTTATTTATTAATATGATTGTTGTTTCAAAGTTAAGACAATAATCATATATTTCAAAATTGACTGAATTTATGCATAATACCTGTCTCTATATCTTGTGAAATTTGACTTCTCAGGAGCAAATGATTTTATCTGTCACTCTTTTTCTTCACAAACCCCTCTGCTATCTGCATCCCACACTGCACTTTTATTGTCTTTCTTCTTCATTTTGGTTGTACCCCCTTGATCTCAAAAGGAATCAATATTATTGACTAGATAACAGATGATCTTCCTGAAACTTTCTCCTCTTTTTATCATTGACATCTACATTATAGTGACATAGACTTGTGTATGACCAACCTACATCTCTGAGACTTAGATATTTTTATAGACCTGCCTATTCAAATTCTCACTTCTTTGAAAAAAAATCATATAAAGTTTAATTTGAACAAGACTAAAGCCTCAGTGTTGTAAATATCACTCTCAAAAACAATGATGTGGCAGTAACCAAACATTATTTGTGTGTTATTATTTCTAGGGATGATGTGATTTATCACATTCAATCAGGAGACCTAATTCCACAGCTTATGTACTTTCCTCATCTTCTTACATCATCAAGATATAAAAATCTATGACTTCAGTCAATTTTCTAAATACATTTAACTACTTCTTTTGCATTATGCTCTGATATTGAATTACTATTTTCTTCCATACCAATTAAAACAATAGATTGTGGTCATATTTTCTGGTGTCCATACAAAATTCTTTTTTGCATGTTTTTCAGATTGTTATTGCTGTCCTATTCTTAAAGCATATTTCAGAGAGTTTTACAGATTTCACTAATTTATTCCACTTACCTTATTTCTTTCTCACTGTTCTTTGGTGGAGGGGGAGCCCTATATTTCTTGTCATCACTGCATATTCTCCTAGCTTTCACCTACTATGCCCTCTTCCTTGCCTGGCTGCCCTCTTGTCTATAATAGTTACCAATTGTACTGTGTTAACAGATTTCCACAGAACAGAATGCTTGCTTCTGGCTGTGTTGGTGCAAGGTTTAATGCTCTACTTCTGGCTGAGACAAAGGACATGATACCAATATAAGATGCACAATCCAGGAATTCAGGCTGGATGGAACTAAATGGGGAAGGAAGAAGAAGCCAAGCGGTGTGAGCTTTACCCCAGCTTCCTGTTCCCATCTCCCAATTTTCTCTTTGCCATGACTAACTGATACTCTGGAGATCATGAACCAAAAAAGCTCTTCTCTCCCTAAATTGTTCCATCAGGTATTTATTTTGTCAGAGCAACAAAAGCAGCTATACAGGGGTTTCTTTAATTTTCTTAGACTTCAGGCCTTTTACATTTGCTATACTCAGCCTTGAACATTCTTACGAATTTTCTGTCTTTACTTTTTTTTACAGACTGTCTCAGTACTAATTTAAACAGGTTTTCTGCAGAATATATTTTCTCATATAATCCTGTCTATGAAAGTTCTTTAAACAGTTAAATAGGACTGGAAGCAATATATTTTCACAACACAGCTGTCTTTAACCTTGTTTGTGTTTGTATTCTTCCTTGTGAAGTTAAATGACTGGTGTTTCTTTACCATAAGAGACTTGGAAATAGTTACCATGTCTCCTCTTATTGATTAGTAGAATCTGAGGCAAGGCTTTTGGTCCATCAATGACAATGGTGAAGAGTTTCACAATGCTATCACTTTATTATGGAATATTGTTCAGTGCATGTTCATCTGTTTCGATCACATCCTCTTTTCTTAATTAACATTATATTTATTTGAAACTTACCATGTGATAGTATTTTAAGAATAATGACAGAGAATTCATATGGTCCTTCTTTATAAAAGCACTTTATACGACAAATAAATATATGCACAAAGTTTTATCTTTTCTTTAAAGAAGACATATAAAAGTAAGAGTACCTTGACTTGTCTCTCATCTATGATGTTAAACTGAAATAAAACACCATTGCATTGCTTTGTCCTTTAGAACCTATCAGAGCATGCAATTAATATCCCTGTAAGACAGATCATAGACATATATTTCTTCTGCTTTCTGGTGCATGCTGTAACATATATTTTCTATTTCATGACTCTTTCTTCCACAGACATTTTTCTGAACATCTTTAAAAACTGCATGTTTTATCTAAAATTATCATATGGTCATTATTGAACTGAACAGAACTAAAATTGGAGTATAATATATGACTCACATAATGGAACATGATTGTTTCATTGAGTTTTGTCTTTGGTTATATTTCTTCTCCTAGATATAGACTAATAAAATTGCAATTCCAGTATTACAACAAGGTTTAATGTGTGAGAACTGACCTATCATTGACAAAAGGCATGGCACATTGGACAGTTTTATTTCTCAGCTACATTTACCTACAGGATAAGAGTTAGGTAAAACAAGATACTGGGAGCTTGATAAAGACACAACAATTCTATTGAAAAAGAGCTAAGAGACAATTTAATAAGTTGAGATAGAGGCCCAGGTAATAAAACTTAAAGCATACTGAAAAAAAAAGAAAACAGGATAGTACAAGGTGATCATTTTTCGTCAAAGAGAAGAAGCTTTTATTGTTTTCCTTTTTTAATTTAATTTTTATGAGCAATAATCTCATTTGTTATAATAGCTAATCCACACATTAGTAAAAATCTT
Source organism: Sigmodon hispidus (assembly GCA_004025045.1). Lineage (NCBI taxonomy): Eukaryota > Metazoa > Chordata > Mammalia > Rodentia > Cricetidae > Sigmodon > Sigmodon hispidus. The sequence continues at coordinate 2,144 of PVIH01022735.1, read as the reverse complement.
GGACTAAGCAACCAGTAAGATTGATATTAAATATACAAAGAAGTCTAGTATAATTAACATTATGTAAGCTGAAAAGTGTGGTAGTCTAAGCGGTGGAAGACACAGATCATGACAATAAACATAACCTAAAAATAGGAATGAACAGTGTAGGAAGTGAAAGAAAATACTTTCTCTAATAAGAAAAAAATGAGGTGGTTCCAATATAGATATTGTAGAAAAAGACACATTAAATAAATCAAAATAGATCAATATCAATGATATCCACCATTTATAACATTTGTCTTAATTATTTTATTATTGCTGTGATAAAAAGTCAAGGCAACAAAGGCAAAATTATCTAAGAAAGTGTTAAACTGTGGTATATCTACGCAATGGAGTACTACTCTGAAAAAATTAAATCCTAAAATTCACAGGAAAATGGATGGACTTGGAGAATATCTTCCTAAATAAGGTATCACAAACCCAGAAAGATAAGTAGGAGGTGCACTCACTCATTTGTGGACTTTAAAAAAAGAGAAGAAGCTTTTATAATGCAAAGAATATGGAATGTAACTCTTTCAATTCTTAAAATAAGTAAACCTCCCCCAGAGACCAAGAAAATTTAATTCCTTAAATTGACATGTTCTATAAAAATAGATTTACATCTAAATATATGTGGGATCAAATTATTCAGTATTGTATACTAAATATGTTATCCTGGCTTTCAAGATGCTTCTGATATGAGTAAAGATGTGGACTTTACAATTTAAACAACCGTCATGTATAGTTAAATGTGGTGGTATATTTAATAAAAATAGCCTGAAATATCAGAGAGACAGGGAACAAACCACAGGCAGTTCTCACACATTGAACTTATCAAGCCAAACAGGCTAGAGCTTGTCTCCAAGAGTCTTCTGACTGACTGGGGTGTGGTGGAATGTTCTTTGCATGTTGTAAATAAAGTACTGTTTTGGCCTATGTACAGCACTGTAGAAGTGGGTGGAGGATCAGAGCACAAGCAGATAAGAGCAGGACAGAGTTAAGTCAGTCTCCATCCTCCCCCCCCCCGGGGGGGCATATAAAAATTCAGGTGAGCCACGGGCTAAGCCACTTGGTGGGAAGATAAGTAAAAATAATTTAAATTAAGAGCTAACTAATAATGTGCTTGAGACATGAGCCAAGCAGTATAAAAAATATAAGCGTGTAATTCATTTCTTTGAGAGACAAAAGCCGTGGCGCGTGAACCAAGTTCCAACCCAAACTCCCGGCCCCAAACAGGTGCCAGGAAAAACTTTTTACAACACTGGGGGAAAAGGCAAAGGAGCAGGATTTCTGCCTTCTCTCTATATCTCTTTTCCTGCCCAGGTATCTTACTTCCCCACAAAATATTCTTAGTGTTTGGATTTAAGGTTGGTCCATTACCTCAGGCTGTGTTTGGCATTGAACTCACAAAGATCCAGAGGATCTCTGTCTTCTAACTGCTGGGATTAAATTTTTGGATTACAAGTCCCTGTCCTTCATGGCTGGGCTCTGTCCTCTGATATTTAAACTATTTTTATTAAATATACCACTACAGTCAGAGAAACATAAAAATGTTCTGCTAGGTTATATAATAAAAGCTGTTGGGACTGCATTGGAATGTTATAGAGGGAAAATTAAGGACAAATTATTCAAAATGTTTTCATATTAAAATATAGCAATAAATGATAATAGAAATAACTATATTTATAATTCATGGCCCGTTTCCTTAATTATTATTGTTACACATATGTATATGCAAATAAATATACAAAGTAACCTACTGAGTCCACTTATTATTGCTATTATATATATGTTTTGGGGTCTGACTTCTTGTTATTAGAAAACCATTTAGGGAGTTCATCCACGAAGAAAATTAATTCTCCCTTGAACCAGGCTTTTTCTTTTTGGCCCCCACCAAGTTCCCAAATCATGACACAGACTTAGTATTAGTTTTGAATGCTCGATCTAGCGTAGACACATTTCCGGCTGGCGCTTTTAACTTAAATTAACCTATTTCTCTACCTTTGCCATGGGGATTATTAGCTTTCTAGCTTCTGTATATATTAATTGCACTGCTTCTCTGTGTCTGGCTGGCCTTTTCCTGGCTTCTTGCCCTGGGCATGTTCCTCCTTCTCCTCTCCTCT
>PVIH01022734.1:0-26456 GCA_004025045.1 Sigmodon hispidus | reverse complement strand
GAAGACACTTGCTTCAGATATGTCCCTGACAGCAGCGGCCTCTACAATATTCCGGATGACGAACTTCTTTATGGCCTTGTCCTTGGGCACGCACCGGGCGCAGTTCGTGCAGCGAATTGGCTGCACATGGCCACGGCCCTTTTTGGCACGACCGTTGTTTCTTCTTTTTTTGGTCATCTTGGAGCCAAGACCCGAAAGCCATAATACGGCTTTGAAGTGTGGTCTCTCACTGAATTAGAAGCTGATCCTTTTAGCTAGGCTAGAATCTCAGACAATTCCCAGGACCTACCAGTTTCCAGCCTACAATTCTAAGAAAACATGCGCACAGCTGTGCCAAACCTTTTGCAAACTTGGGATTTGAACTCATATCCTCTTGCTTGCACATCAAGTGTTTTTACCCACTGAGCCAACTTCCCAGACCTGAAAATGAGATTCTAATCCAAGCCTGGCGTGATGACACACATCTAAATCCCATTACTCAGAAAGCTGAAGCAGGAGGGTGAGGAACAGGAGGCCATCCTGAGCTACACAGTGAAATTATCTCAAAACAAAGCCAAAAGGAAGAGGAAGAAAGACAAGATTCCAATCAAAAGGCTGTTTCCCAAACCTCAGCATATTCTGGACCCCTAATGAGGCTGGGGAGGATGAAGGATGGAGAAGCCACCCCTGATGTCCTGGGTTTCAGAGGAATTAATGGATCCTATGGTGGTCTGCAGCAGCACACAGATCTACAAGCAGAGTATAGATGCTCACTGACGGTCTGGTCTCCTCCGTCAGCTTGCCATCAGCACCAACTGAGCAAGGAGTCTCAGGAGAGTGGGGTCAAATAGCCCATCAACAGTTTTGGAGTCCAAACAGCTCCTAAGTCCTATTAAGAGCTGACTTGGACCAGGCTAGAACTGAGGATGAGAAGTTCAAGGTCATCTTTGGCCACATCTTCATCAAATTTGAGGCCAGCCTGAGTTACATGAGACCCTGTCTCAAATATAAAAATAGAAATAGCTCAGCACCAAGAAAAAAGTATCCCCTACATCCTCCTTTTTTCCATAGGATCAAAGAAAATTAAGTAGAGGCCACAAAATTCAAGATCTGCCAATCAGGCACAAGTTCAAAGGTGGCGATCGATGTCATTTTTAACCAATGTGAGGTCCCTGTGGCCCTATGGCCCAATTTCCACACCCAACACACAGCTCCATAGCCAGTGGCTAGATGCTAGCTGAGTTTGAGTCAGGGCTCAGGGTAGGAATCGAATCTTCCTGTCCAGAAAGGCTCTGGAATCAGGACCACTGAATTCAAATCCCAGCCCTGCCATTTCCTGCCTACTGACCCCTCTGAGCCTGAGTTATTTCTCATCTGGGATAAGTGTGGGGAGACGACAGCAGAATGGAGAGTGTTGGTTACTTTTCTTCCTGCTATAACCAAACACCAAACAGAGAAGCTTAAGAGAAGGCTTGTCTTGGCTCATGGTTTAAAGAAACACAGTCTGTCAATGGTGTTAAGTGGTCACACTGTGTCCACAGTCAGGAAGCATAGAGGATGCTGGTACCCCAATACATTCTCCTTCTTCTCTTTTTATTCAGTCCAGTGCCCCAGCCCATAGGATTGTGTCATCTATATTCAGGGCGGGTCCTCCCTCCTCACCTAAACCTCTATAGAAATGTTCTCACAGACACACCCAGATTCTGAACCCAGTCAAACTGACAGTGAAGATGGGCCCCACGGGGATGGTAAAATGGACCTGCCTCTCTGAATAGAGAAAGAAAACATGCGCACGCTCTTAGCATGCTGCCTGGCAAAGTGAGAGCATGGGGATATGCTGCCCTGGGCTCAGGGGACAGAGCAAGAGGTTCAATTGCTCAGATTCCAACCTGGGCCTGACTGAGAGACTGTCCGTCTGTCCGTCTGTCTGCATTCATTCTCTAGGTATGGCCTGGCTCTGAGGTATGGAGATAGAGATACAAGTCAAGCTTCCATCCCAATGAGAACAGGGCTCACAAAGGATGCATAGTGCCATGAAAAATCTAGAAAGGCTTTCCAGAGGAGGTGGCATCCCAGCTGGATAGGAGGGCTGAGAAGGAAACTGCCAGAGAGACAGCAGACTAGAGAAGATACAGAATGTACAGCAGCTGAGGAGAGCCTAGGCGGCCCACTGAGGCAGAGAAAGCCAGCCGATATGGGGCTCCTATGAACACAGAAGGATGGATGATGGGACCTAGAGAGAGACCTAGGCAAGTATGCCATCAGAATGGTGACCTGCTGGGTAAATCTGAGCGGGCAAGCAGGCACTACAGTTACTTTACCTTCAGAAGCATCCTCTACTGTGAGAGCAGATGGAAGAGACTGTATAAGATACTAAGGAGACAAGGTGCCTGGGGTTGGTGATGCTGAACTGAGTGGCATCTGGTGAAAAGACGGGTGATACATGTATTCGCCCCAGGGCCCATTTCAAAAGCCTCTTCTGAAATGTCCTCAGTTGGCAGCTACGGTGCCCAGCACAGGCTGAGTCCTTCTCCAGGCACCAGGCCAAAGGCCCCCAGTGAGCCACTCAACACTGGGGTGTTCCTGGGATCTCAGCACCTATCTCTGTTCCAAAGTCCCAGTTAGAAGGTTCCAGGAAAAAAATACTCACGAAGGTCACTCCACAGGACATTTTCCACATGGCCTTTCCCTCACATGGTCATGTCCTTACTCTCCTGCTCTTGCCTGGGCACACATACCCTCACACAGTAAATTCTGTCATGTCCATAAGCTTGAGGTCCTGAGCTGAAGAAGTCAGGAGACAGAGCCCTGAGCTCAGAAGGCAGCAGAATTGTGCACGCACACATGGCAGGCAGCAGGATGTGCTCAGGACACACACTCAACCAAACAGAATTTCAGAACTTGCTACAGAGGATTCCATTCCAGCCAGCCACAACTGCCAGCCTGAGGGAGCCTACTGCCCCTGGGGATCTTTGGGGAGACTACTAGCTATAACTTAAGAAGTCTGTGGTTTCTGTGATTTCTCCTTCCAAAGAAAACAGACAGCCGGCAGTAAGACTGAAAATGTAGCTCCTAACTTAGGAAGAGAAGCATCTGCTTTCTAGGCCCCACACCGGGAGGCCCCTTTGGCTCCCAGTCCACCCTAACCCACCGTTCCATACCCTTCGCAAGTGGTTTCCCACATTCTGGATCATTGCTGCTTCGTCTGCTGGGTTGCCAGGCTCTGGGGGGTCTGCACACTCCTAGAGGGCCTCTGGTCACCTGAGCCACAGGCGGCCAGCAACTCTAAAAGCAGCCGCCGGCTTCTCACCGGCTCCTCCTCCCAAGCTCCCGCCCTCCAGAGCCAACTGTTAAGATCTCCGCCCCACGTCCTAGCTTCTCAATCTGCCTTCTGTGCTGGAGTTGGGGAGGGCACAGAGGGCTCCTTAGCACCTTCCAGCTGGACCACAACCACATGGGGACTGGTGCCCACCTACTGGCACCACCAGACTCTTAATGCTTCTAGACTCGGCCAAACACCAGCCCCTCCCCAACCCCAGCCCCTTACTCTGCCCTTAGCTAACAGAATGGCTCCGAGATCCCAGAGCTCCAGCTTTCTTGCCAAGGATGCCATTCATCCACAAGAGGGCAGGCTGGAGCCTGGCACGATGCCAGGGAGCTGCCAAAGCCTCCTAGAGAGACACCAGACCCACCTGGCAGGGTATCACCTTCCAGAATGCTGCCCACTGGCTCCTGTGCTCAGGCCCCGGATCCAGCAACTGCTGAACTGAGAGACTGCACACCAGCCTCTAACAGCCACTTCCTTATAAGGTTCTTCGAAAGGTGGCACCTGCCAAAGTCCACCCTGCATACCACACAGCGGTTAGCGCCCACGGCCATCAACAGGTGACAGCCCTCGGGATTTCTTTCCTCTCACTTCTGCAAGAGGTTTGAGCCAGAGGGCTTGACGCTCACACTGGACAAGACAAAAAGATTTGGTGGCCAAAGAGAGGGTGGATGAACAAGTGGCTGAGGACAAGTCCTAGGTCAGCAGGTCCCTCCTGTGGTTCAGGCTTCCTGCTGGTCCTGTCCCTACCCAACAAGGATGAGCCTTGGGATTGGGAAGGGATGCATCCTAGGCACTACGGCCAGTACAGAGCAGACAGGAACAGTCTCTTCTGGCCTCTGCTTTTACTTCATTCTCCCACAGCTGATTATGTGTCCTCTGCCAAAGGCTCTGAGTTCACCAGACTCTGAGCAAGTCTGCTCCTCTCTCAAAGGCTCTCTCTCCTCTAAGAATCAAAGCCCATCACACTCTTCCTTTTGAATTCGTGCCATCTATCAGCACTCTGTATCTGCAAATGAGAAACTAAAGTTAAGCTTAAAGATGGGCACCGCATGTGCCTGCAAGCCTAATCATCTGAAAGCTGAGGCAGGGGGACAGCCATGGGTTCAAGGGTTGCATGGTGAGTTTCAGGCCAGCTTGATCTATAATACCACGTTAGACATTGTCAAAAAAGGGGGGGGTGAGGACTGGAGAAACGTCTCAGTGATAAAGTGCACTTCCTAGTCTTCCAGAGGAGCCAAGTTCGGTTCCAATACCCATCTCAGGTGGCTCTCGACCATCTGTACTCCAGCATCTGATGTCTCTGATCTCCATGGGGATTCATGTATACGTATCTGGATATAGACACACAGCCTACACCTATTTAAAAATAAATATTTTCTTTTTTTTTTTTTTACTTTATTTATTATTTATTTATTTATTTGCCTTGGTGTTTGCCTGGAACTGGAACTACAGACAGTTGTTAGCTGCCATGTGGGTGCTGGGAATCGAACCCGGGTCCTCTGGAAGAGCAGAGGGTGCTCTTAACTGCTGAGCCATCTCTCCAGCCCCAAAAATAAATATTTTCTGACTAGGGCAGAGGCTGGGGAGACAGCTCAGTTTGTAAAGTGTTACTGCAGGCATGACCAAACCTGAGTTTGGCTCCTTAGCACCCATGTAAAAAGCTGGGTGCTGTGGTTGGCACCTGTGATCCTAGCCTAGGGAGGCAGAGATATACAGAATCCCTGAGGCTTGCTGACCAGCCTATCTAAAAGAACAGATAAGCTTCAGGTTCACCGAGAGACCCTGTCTCACCAAAAATAAAGTGAGACCATGAGATAGCTCAGCATGTAAAGGGTGCTTGCTGCCTATGGTGAGAAGAACCCTCAGGTTTGCATATTTGAATGCTTTGTTATCAAGAAGCGGCATTATTTGAGAAGGAATAGGAGGTGTGGCCTTGGAGCAGGTGTGACCTGTTGGAGGAAGTGTGTCACTGGGATGGGTTTTAAGGCACAGTATTGATCTGCTGCCCATGGCCTAAGGATCTGGATGCAGAACTCTACCTCTCCAGCACCACATCTGCCTGAGTGCCTCCAGGCTCCCCATCATGATGCTAACAGACTAAACTTCTGAATCTGTAAGCCAGGCTCCAATTACATGTCTTCTTTTCTAAGAGTTGTCTTTGCTATCCTGTCTCTTCCCAGCAATACATCGCCAACTAAGACAGTGCCCAACAATGCCAGCTTGGCAGCCTGAATTCAATCCCCTGAACCACATAAAGGTAGAAGAGGTAGAAGAAGGTTGTCCTCTTACCTCCACAAATGTGTAGCACAGGTGCCCCCTGCCATACACACATACTCAATAATAACAAATTAAATTAATTTTTTTAAAGATAAAGCAATTGAGGAAAATAATTCTGGCCTATACACACACACACACACACACACACACAGCACACATGGCACTAAGGACTAGAGAAATCCGGGTGGCTTCTGGAGGAGGTGGTATTAAAGCCAGCCTTAGAGTCTGAATGGGCTTGGACAGGCTGGGAGGAAGGGGTGGTGAAAGGTCTGACAGGACAGGACAGGTGCAGCCCTGGGGAGTGTCACCTTACAGGAAAGCAGAAACCCATCGACCTTACAGGAAAGCAGAAACCCATGGCAGAGGGCCTCACGGACAGGGTGTGAGCATTGAGGTTCCTCTGTGCAGAATGAGCATGCCCAGCATGATGAAGTCTTGCAAGGAAGCCGGAGCAGGTGTTGAGAGAACTCCCTGGAGGGCTCATTTCATGGAGTCCACACATAACGTAGCCGGCCTTGCTGCTAAACTCACACCTCTAGCCCCAGGCTCCTCTCTTTCCAGAGAACCAGCTCAATCCAACACCTCCATCTTCAACATGGACAAACTAAATGAAGCCCAGAGATGGAAAATGAAGCTTGAAAAGCTTGCTGTGTGGTAAATGTCTAGAGCCACCACCTCTGACCATAAGCCCAGAGCCCCATCCCGCTGATCCTGCCACAAGGCACACAGTGGGAGAGGCATCACCTCAGACAGAAGGCAACTTCCAGCGAGGCTGAATCCAGGCATACACAACAGAGACCTGGGTCTTTCTACAGAGGCTCCTGTGACTCACAGGGCTATGTCCTGTCTGAATTGGCTCCTGTATGGCCTCAGAGGTTCTACCCCAGTTTGTTACTAAGAGATGTCTTTATGGACATCCACTCCCCCCTCCCCCCAACTCTCTCAGTCTCAAGGGCAGGAACCACTTCTCCCTCATCTCTGGGCCCTTCCCCAACACCCAGACCACAGCTCCATGTGCAGGTGTCTGTCTTAGGTCCTAGAAGGGTCCCAACTCCAGCCTGCATCAGGGCCACCCAAAAGCCCCTTAATATCCTGAGTGCTGGATTCCACCCAGGTTTTTTTTAGTTTTTCTCTTTAATTCTATATGTACAAGTGTTTTGCCAGCATGTATGGCTATGCCCTTAGAAGTTAGAGAAAATGTCAGATCCCTTGGAACTAATGGTTGTCAGTAGCCATGTTGGACTGGAAATTAAACCCTGGTCCTCTAAAAGAACAGCCAGCTCTCTTAACTGCTGAGACAGCTTTCTAGCCCCATGGCTTTTGTTTCAGTAGAGCAGAAGTTAAGTCCAGGGACTTTCCTGTCTAACATTCCCCTAGAGATGTCAATTCTGCTGGACCAGAGAGGTATATCAATGGCACATGACAGTGAGGATATGGCAATGAGGCTCTGAGACTTGACAGTCTATCACCACAGCAGCAGTGGCTGAAATGCCACCATCTCCAGGAAGCCTTCTTGGCCCTGACTCAGTGGTCTGCAATGAAGCATGCACCTATATACACACACTTCACAGCCCTCTCTCTCTCTCTCTCTCTCTCTCTCTCTCTCTCTCTCTCTCTGTGTGTGTGTGTGTGTGTGTGTGTGTGTGTGTATGCTGGAACTTGAGCCCAGGACACTGTGCATGGGAGGAAACTGGAGGCCCTACCTAGTGCTTTTTTTCTCTTTAGTTTAGTTGATTTACATTGGCGCCCTCTTCTTTACCTCAAGTAAGCCGGCAGTGGAAACGAATCAGATTTATCAGAACACCCTGTCCCTTCACAGTGAGAGCCTTGAACACAGAAGATGTTCAGGGAGCATCCAGCAATGGAGAAATGGAGGAATCTTACATGCAAGGAGGCGCCGTGAATAGAAGTATATGCCTGAAAAAACATCTGCTCAAATAAGTGCGGGCAGGTATACTGTCATTCTCTCCCGGTCCCCAGCCTCTGGGGCCCAGCAGTGTGGCCCTGCAGATTAAAGGAAGCTTTGCGATAAAGACGGGGGTGGGGCATCGATGAAGGGAGGGGCCAACAAGAGCCTACTGACACCAGCAGAGGAGGAAACGAGCTACAAATTCAGAGTCAGGCCCTAGCTGCCCAAGCCCCACGCTTTGTGTAGAAAAAGCCTAGGGAGAGGAGAGGCAGCGTTCGTGGAGGTGGGGTGGAAGCCCATCAGGGAAGCAGTGTTTAGCCAGCCCTGAATACCATCCTGTCTGATAGGTTCTGATACACGCATTCTAGTCTCTGCCAGCTCCTGATGCGAGTGGACCTCCCACGTGGACAGCTGCTAAGAGTCTGGGCCCGGTCCAACTTCCCAGATTTTTGGCTTTTGCTCAAGAATTATTCTCACCTCACCCTATGCCAAGTAAGTCATCACAAGGTGCACGTTTCTGGGCAGTCTGAGCCCTCAGGTCCCTGGTGGCCATGCTGGGACCCACGCCCATGTTCACAGAGGTCAGCATCTAAGCATCCCTCGCCTGAGTGGAAGCCAGTCCCTAGCGGAGTCCGACCAGAAAGGCGACCCACGGAACTGAGACATCAGGGACACGTGTGCCCTTCCAGAAGGGGAAGGGTGACGTATGATGCGCGCCGGGGGTCTTACCTAAGTGCTAGGACAATCCTGACCCCACGGTTGGCAAGCGGAGCCCGGGACTCCCCACGTGCCGAAGCAGCGGCGCACAGCTGGAGGCTGGAGCACGGCGGAAGCGCTGTCTGTAGACCGAGAAGGCGGGAGCGGCCAAAGTTCCTGGGCCAATCTGTGCCCTCCCTCCCTTGCCTGGAACGGGTGGGGCCGTCCCGGCAGAGAAGTCAGCAGATCCCAGAGATCCAGGCTCCCTAGGGAGATCTTGAGGATAGGACCCCAGCCAACTATCAATAAGCACTTCAGCCCCAGAGCTGTCAATCCTGGGTCACAGGGCAGAGGTCAAAACTTGGACACCTGTTCGCCACTGGAAGCAAAAACTGATTGCTACTTGCAAAAAGGTGCCTGGTAGTCTTAGCATTATCTGCTATTCAACTACGTCTTTACTATGTGCCCAGTCCTGCCCTGTGTGTTGGGATGAGGTGATAAACAGAACCCCCAGAATACCCATAGGATTATTGGGGGGACAGAAAAATAGATGGCTCAGAACTAGGCAAAGGCAACACCACCCACTGACCTATTCACTCAGTGAGAGCCACTGTTAACACAAAGGGGCGTCTTCTAGAGCTGAGGATGCAGCTTCCAATCCATCCTTCATCCCCATCCCCCCTTCAGTGTGGTATTTACCTTACTCTATATACAGCATGAAGTACATGCTACTGAACACACATATAGAACTAGAGGGCCACATAAAAGATGCCCATCAGTGTTCATGTCAGACTCAGAAAGGATCAGGTAAAGCACAATGATGATCCCTGAAAGAGTGTGTGTGTGGGGGGGGCTGCATTCTACAAAGAGGTGGTGCCTGCAGGAGCCTGTCCCTCCAGACAAACACCCCCAAAGAGGCCCTTAGGAAACTGTCCTTCCCTAGTCACTCTGGAATCAAAAGGATAGCTGTTTGTGAACAGAGAGCCACCTACTGAGACTACCCACACTGTCCCGGAAGCCCTCCAGTGGGGGATTTCTGGTGATAGATAATGAAGGCCTTTCCTTGGTCACTCGCATGACCATGTTCTCAGAGCACACTGGAGTGACACTTTCACAGCCACAGCCACAAGTACCCACCCTTGGGTTTTGGCAGCAGCCAGCCAAGGACCAGCTCCAGCTCAGCTGGCAGCACTGAGGCCTAGCCTCAGCTCAACAGATACCTAGGTGTCAGTGACAGCAAATGACAAGTGAGACCGCTTTCCAAGTACAGATGAGACACATTCAGGGACATCAGGAGCCCTATGGGACTGTCAGATCTTGCAGAGAAGGAGAATTCTCCCTCTGGCAGAATGCCATGAGGCTGCCATAAACCATGGCTTACTTTCAACAACAACCAGAATCTAGTGGTGAATCCTACAGATATTCAGATTATCTTCTTTTCTTTCTTTTTGTGAAGCTGGCGAGGAATCCATTGCCTAATCAAGTACTTGGTCACAGCTACATCCCAGCTCTCAAGACTATCTTGTGATTTTGTGTGTTTAAGACAGAGTCCTGGGGCTGGAGAGATGGCTCAGCGGTTAAGAGCACCATCTGCTCTTCCAGAGGACCCGGGTTCGATTCCCAGCACCCACATGGCAGCTAACAACTGTCTGTAGTTCCAGTTCCAGGCAAACACCAAGGCAAATAAATAAATAAATAAAGTTTAAAAAAAAAAAAAGACAGAGTCCTATGTAGCCCCAGATGGCTATGAATTCCTGATCCTCCTGCCTCTGCCTGCGAGTGCTAGGATTTCAGGCTTGAGTGTTTGATGTGGTGTTGAGATTTAATGAATGGCTTTGTGCATGCCAAGCATGCATGCTATGCTACCAACTGAGTCACATAGTCCTCAAATTCTCTCTCTCTCTCTCTCTCTCTCTCTCTCCTTTGTGTGTGCTGTGAATTATCACTGGATAATAAAGGAACTGTTTTGGGCTATGACAAGGCATCTTAGAAGCAGGCAGGAAATCTGAGCATAGATAAAGAGTCAGAGAGAGACGCTGTAAGCTGTCACTGAAAAAGCAAGATCCGAAAGTCCAGGTAAGCTACAAGCCACATGGTAAAACATAGATTAATAGAAATAGGTTAAGTTGGGCTGGAGAGACGGCTCAGCGGTTAAGAGCACTGACTGTTCTTCCAGAGAACCAGCAACCACATGGCAGCTAACAACTGTCTGTAATTCCAAGATCTGACATCCTTACACAGTTATACATGCAGGCAAGACACCAGTTCACACACACATACACACACACCACATATATATATATATATATATATATATATATATATATATATATATGTTAGTTGTAAGAGTTAGCTGATAAAGCCATAGGCCAAACAGTTTGTAATTAATATACAAACTGAGTGTGGGTATGTGATCCAAGCAATGCAGGTTCTCAGTGTACTCTGTATTAATACAGTTTGTAATTAAGACTTTGTGTGATTATTTGGGACTGCTGGTCCAGATCTCAGGGCTAGGCCAGGCCAGAAACTTCATACTACCAAGTAGTAACAAAAATAATTTCATACATGAGGAACTGTATTAAAGGGTTGCAGCATTAGGAAGGCTGAGAACTACTGATCTATAGTTTAATTAGGAGTATATTATTGAGCCAACAAGATCATGAAATAAAGACACATGCCTCCAAGGTTGATGACCTCACTTCATTTTCTGAGACCCACATGGTAGGAGAGAAAACCAATTCCTGCTTCTTTTCTATCCTCCACATACATATTGTGACATTCACATACCCACTACACACACACACACACACAAAGCAAAGGAACTGGAGAGACAGCTCAGTGGAGAGAATACACTGAGAACCTGCATTGCTTGGATCACATACCCACACTCAGACATACACACTGACATATAATTTTAAAATATGCCTTTGGGAGTAGTGAGATGGCTCCAAGGATAATGGTGCTTCTCACCAAGTTTGGAAACATGAATTTGATCTCTGAAACCCGAGGGGTCCTGCCAGTGTCATACAGGGAATCGAACCATAAGAGATGAGAATGAAAACCTGGTACAGACTGACTTCATCAACCTAGACCAAGAAGTCTAATGCCAGGCATGGTTCATTGTCAGCATATTTAAAACACAATACAACTTGGGGAAAGGTTTCCTGGCAACAATTAGTCCAATCAATCCAATTTCAGGTACCTGATAAAGCTCAGGTGTGATTACACAGAAACAAAGTATGTGCCTATGAGGGTGGGCTCTGTAGCTAAAAGACCTAAGTCTAGTGTAGTAGTCACTGACTGATAGCATAGAGTTCAGTAGTCCATAAAGTACTGTGACATCTCCCATAAGGATGGGTAATGGTCTAGGGAGGAAGTGCCTGGGATAATCACTATAGGGGAACTTGAGTAAGATCTGTCTCAATAGTAAAAGGTGGGCAAGGTCTGCCTCCACAGAGAGCAAAAAGGTCACCAGGTAGCTAACAAAATTCACTCCCAGCCTTGTGGGCAGAAAAACAAGTATTTTATCTCCTCCACTGAGAATAGATTCCTGTGTGTTTAGCATTCCTAGTTCTCCTTAATACTTCTCTGTGACTTTAAGGACTTCTGTGCCCTGAACTGCAGAGACAGGCAAATCTCTATGAGTTCAAGGCCAGCCTGGTCTACACAGTGAGTTCCAGGACAGCTAGGGCTGTGTAGAGAGACTCTGTCTCTAAATGTGTGTGTGTGTGTGTGTGTGTGTGTGTGTGTGTGTGTGTGTGTGTGTGTGATATTTTCCAACAGACATGTCCATAAACCAATCTAATCTATGCAATCCCCCCAGAAGACTTCCTTCTCAAATGATTCTAAATTACCTCATGTTGACAATTTAAACTAACCATCACGTCTATTAGTTGCAATAATTAGATGAACCCTGGGTTCATTAAGTTAAGTGAAATAAGCCAGGCAGCACAGAACTACAAATACCACCTGACCTTTATTAAATGTAGGATCTTAAAAAGCCAATTTTGCCAGACAGTGTTAGCACACATTTTTAATCCTGGCATTTGGGGAGGCAGAAGCAGATGGATCTCTATGAGTTCAAAGCCAGTCTGATCTATAAAGCAAGTTCCAGGACAGCCAGGACTACACAGAGAAACCCTGTCTTGAAAAAAAAAAAAAAAAAAACCACAAATAAATAAAATTGCAGAGAAAGAAGATATTGAAATCCACTATAATTGTGTATTTGTTCATTTCTCTTTGAAGTTTTATCAGGCTTTGCTTCAGGTAGTTTGATTCTTTGTAACTAAGTGTACAGTCATGTAGAACTGTCATGGCTGGTTAATGACTTGATTCACTTATTACATATTTCTCTTCTCTTTCCTTGATATGGTGATGGCTGGTCTTGATTGTTAACTTGAGGGGATTTAGACTCACCATGGAAATACACTTCTAGGTGTGTCTAAAGAGGGGCTTTCTAGAAAGGTTTAGTGAATTAAAAGACATGCCCTGAATAAAAAGGAGAAAGTGACCCAAGTACCAGCATTCAGCTCTGTTTTCTGATTATGGACATCATGTGACCAGCTGCCACACCTTCCCCACCATGGTAGATTGTACCCTCAAACTGTGAGCCACATAGACGTCTCTTTCCTTAGGTTGTTTTTGTCACAGAAAACAGGAGAGTAACTAATACAATAATGATGTTCTTTGCTCCTGAATCTACTTTCTTTTGATTAATTTAGAATGTTGTATCTTTTATAATTCTTTTGGGTTTTTGTCTGTGTGTTTATACTGTTAGATTATATTACTTATAAATACCATGTTTTTGTTGTTCTTTCTTTTCATTTTGTTTTGTTATATGAGTATGGGCATTTTGCCTACATATATATCTGTGCACCACATGCATGTGTGGCTAGAGAGG
This sequence comes from Sigmodon hispidus, assembly GCA_004025045.1. NCBI lineage: Eukaryota > Metazoa > Chordata > Mammalia > Rodentia > Cricetidae > Sigmodon > Sigmodon hispidus. The sequence continues at coordinate 13,367 of PVIH01022734.1, read as the reverse complement.
TCAAAAGAGGGCATTGAATCCCCTGGACTTGGAGTCATAGGCTATTGTGTACCACCATACGAATGCTTAGAATTCAACCTAGGTGCTCTGGCAGAGCAGCCAGTGTTTTTAATGGCTTAGTCATTTCTCCACATCCTTTAGACTTCTGTTTTTATCTAATCTGACAGTCTCTTCCTTTCTGTTGAAATGTTTAGGCCATTTACATGTAACGTGATTATTGATATACTTAGATTAGAGTGACCTTTTGTTGTGTGTTTATCTCATCTTGCTTATGTTCTCTTTTCCTTCTATTTCTGCCTTCTTTTGAATTAATCAAGTATCTATTGTTACTCTAATCCCATGCAAGGGTAGTTGTCAATAACATAACTATATTGGGAGTGACTGAAAACTAACCACCGTGATATATCCTACTAAATCCATACTACATGTGGTCTCTGCATGACTTCTCTGTAGCCACATCACAAGAGACCACAGATATTCCAACACTGCCTGACATTAGTGAAAGTTTACTGAAGGGAAATCAAAATGAGAGATGGCAGCCTTAACTGGTTGTGGTTAAAACGGCTCTCATTTCCAAACTTCACATAATGACATGGTCATATACCTACCGCACTGCGTTATAAGGGTTTGCTGACATGTGTGCCCTCCAGCACTAGGTATTGCCAACGGGGGGGGGGGGATGACTTAATTTGTCTCTACCCTAGCATCTGACTCCATGCCAGTGCCTAAACATGTGCTCAATCAGAGTGATTCTGTAAGAAAATGAGCTGAGCTCTAGACTGAAAGCCAAATCCAGCTCTGCCTGCCACTAACTGGATCTCCAGCCCTGAGCACACCACTTTGTTTCTTTTCTCTTCAGTTTCTGTGCTTATTTAATCTCTTTCTAAAACATAATTAAGATTAAACAAATATTTTTAAATTATGTATCTATGATGGGGGGTATGGACATGTGTGAGTGCAGTTGCCTATGACATCCAGAAGAGGGCATCACATGCCTTGGAATAGGAATTACAGGTTGTTCTTAGTAACCTCCTGACTTGGGTATAGGAACTGAACTTAGGTCCTCTGCAAACAGAATGTACTCTTAACTACTAACCATCTCATCAGCCCCAAGATTAAAGAACAACATATTTTTCACTGACTTTTTAACCTAAATAGATATATAGAAAAAGAAAAAATAAAATAGTTCTTTAAATTTGGGATTAAAATAAATGTGTGCCTCTGTCCCCTTAGTGCTAATTCTACTCCTGAGACAGAACAGTTGCTGTCACTGGGTAGGAGGAAGAGCAAGGGTGCTACTGGGGTGAGCTCAGGATCTCACACGGCGGGGGAGGGGGGGAATCTCTACCACTGAACGACATCTGTCTGTCACCCTTGTTTAGATGTGGGTGTAGAGGTCAGGGAGCAAGATGAGAGTTAGCTGTCCCCTCCCACCATGTGGCTTCTGAGGTAGAAAGATAGTAACTCACAAAGTCAGACCTAGTGACCAACGGATCCATCTTAACCCACAGATCCGTCACATCACCCTTTCAAAGTGAAAGGGGAGTTACTGAAGAGATGTTCAAAGGCTGTTACTGCTCTTCCAGACATGAGTTCAGTTCCCAACACCCACACCAGGGAGCTCACAACTGCCGGAGCTCCAGTTCCAGGCTGTCTGGTACTCTCCTCTCTGGGAGGAACTGCACTCTCACTCACAAACCCATATCCAGACATACATGTATACACATAATTCTTTTTCTTTTAGGAGCTAGAAAGTGGCTCAGTGATTGAGAACACATACTGCTCCTCCAGAGTATGTAGTGAGGGTTTCTATTGCTGTGAAAAGACACCATGACCACATGGATTCTTATGAAGAAAAACTTCTTTTTTTTTTTTTTTTTAATCACAGTTCTCATCTCTCTTTTTTTTTTTAAAGATTTATTTATTTATTATGTATATACAGTATACAGAAGAGGGTACCAGATCTCATTGTAGATGGTTGTGAGCCACCATGTGGTTGCTGGGAATTGAACCCAGGACCTCAGGAATAACAGTCAGTGCTCCCAACCCCTGAGCCATCTCTCCAGCCCCCAAAGGAAAACATTTTATTGGAGGAGCTTACAGTTTCAGAGGTTCAGTCCATTATCATCACAGCAGGACGTGGTGGCACATAGGCAGACATGATGCTGGAGGTGGAGCCAAGAGTTCTCCATCTTGATCTGTAGAAAGCAGAAGCAGCTGTGAGTCACGCTGAGCATAGCTTGAGCAAAAAAGACCTCAAAGTGCACCCTCACAGTGACACATTTCCTTTAACAAAACCACTCCCTATGGGGGCCATTTTCTTTCAAACCACCAGACAGAGGACAGAGTTCAATTCCCAGCATCCACATGAGGTGGCTTATAATCACCTGTCACTCTAGTTCTGCAAGGATCCAACATCTCTGGCCTCTAAAGGCGCCTCCACTCAAGTATACTTCAAGGTGAAGTGCTCGACATGCACACTGGAGGAATTTGGATCATAGTACCCATGTAAACCCCAGGTGGCGGTAGCCCAACGATAATCCCAACACTTGGGCAAGAGTATTAGTTAAACCAGCTAAATTGATGAGCTGGGATTTTAACCGAGAGACTAACTCAGTATATAAGGTGGAAAACACCGGACATCATCCTTTGGCCTCCACATCCGTGCATACCCACACGTGTGCCCATACACATACAAACATGCATACACACACCACACACATATAACCACTCAAAAATGTTGTTTTGAAACAAATGTCTCTAAATTACCTAAGCTAGCCTTCATCTCACTCTGTACCCTAATGAGGCCTTGGATTTGAGATCCACCTTTGTCAGTCTCCTGAGTCGATAGGTCTACAGCTCTGAGCTGCTAGACCCAGCTCCATTCTTTATATAGTGTGTTCATACAACGATTCCTTGCTTTTTCTTTTTTTTTTTTTTTTTTTTTTTTAAAGATTTATTTATTTATTATGCATACAGTTTTACAGAAGAGGGCACCAGACCTCATCATAGATGGCTGTGAGCCACCATGTGGTTTTGCTGGGAATTGAACTCAGGACCTCTGGTAGAGCAGCCAGTGCTCTTAACCTCTGAGCCATCTCTCCAGCCCCGATTCCTTGCTTTTTCAATTTAAACATTACATTTAGGCTGCTGCTCCATGGTAATAAATTAGTAACCGCCCCCCAGGAGTCTCTGTTCTCTCTGTCACCATTTATACTTCCAGGCTAATTACCTCAGGAGGGAAGGGGGGTAAGCAATACAAATGCACTTTTTTCCATGACTCCATCATCTACAGACCATCGTGCATGACCTCCACACACACTTTGAAAAATGAAAGATGTCTAGGCCCTTGCTTTCCCCAGCTCCCCCTCCCCTTTGTATCTCTTACTTTGAATTATCAGATTGTCAGAGTCATTGGCATGGAGTTTGCGCAGTTCTCTTCTTCTGCTGTGTGGATCCCAATGATCAAAGGAGGGTTACTGACCTGATGACAAGTGAGTCTGGTTTCTCTGGGAGAAGCATGTGCCTGTCATGTCTGTGAAGATCATGTATGAAGGACAGAGGATAACTTTCAGGAGTCAGCTCTCTCTTTCTGCTTTGTGGGTTTTAGAATCAAACACACATAACCTGGCTTGGCGTCAGTCTCCTGCATATCTGGTGTAATTCCAAAAGATATATTACTTTGGAGAAGAGGTTTTCTTTTCATTTCCACGGAAAATGAGAATTTGTGAATTCATTCTGGGTTAAGAAATGCTAGGTTTGATCAAGGAAGTCCCCCCTGAAAAACCTCAGATGGGAACAGATGGCCCTGATAATGTGACATTTCAAAGCATCTCTGTTGCAGTTTCCTCTGAGCTCTGCATCCAGAACAGCTTCACAGAGATTGGCTGAAATGACCCAACTTCACAGAATATTCCAGTCAGGACTTGATCATAACCCTGAATTTTCTCAGGATCTCCATAAGATTATCAGTGCTCCCAATCAATAGAAAGTAGTCTAGAGAACTATGTCCATATTCCCACAAAATAGATTGCAGATGTTTATTTTTGTTTAGAGATTTGGTTATTTGTCATAGTCAATCTCTTTCTAAATAATAAAAAGGGATATAGACATGATAAGATAAAAGGGTAGATTATTGAATATACTTTTAAAAGGCAACTACTTGTTTTAAATACTTCACATTGATATGGATTTTGGCTTATTGATACAAATTTAAGATTTATTTTGTTATACTGTATGTATATTTTTACTCTTATTTAAGATATTATGTTTATGAAATTTAAAATTGTAATTTATCATTAAGAAATACAGATTAATAGTTACCTATGATAATCAAACTTACAGTCACGTTAGTTAGGTTTTTTAGATATACAAAGATATATTTTAATTAGATAGGTAACTTTCAAATACTTCAAAGACGTACAGAATCTGACATTTAAAATATTTTAAGAACTTAAGACTTTTCTGGACAATGAGACAGGTCTGCTAATGGCAGCACAAATCTGCCTCAAGAGAATGATGGGTATCACAGAAACTCCATATGGAATTTACTTTCTCTGTGGCAAAAGATAGCCATTGGACTGTTTTTGCCTAGAATGATTGACAGTATGCTGTATAAACTGGACATTCAGGACCCATAGGAACTCTGAACTTTGGCAGAACAAGTCGAGATGGTCCTTCAGGTTCCTGCCTCGCAGAGACTGCCAGACACTCTGCAGAACACAAGGAGAAACTACTGAGAACTATGCCAGAATGGGTGGAGCCGTCCTCCAAATTCCCTGCTTCACTGAATGGTCTGCCAGAAACTCTAGGCCAGTAGGCTGAAGAAGGATGCCCCAACGTTACAATGGAACTTTGGGTGACTGTCCAGGCAGCCAGATGTCTCTGTCATTTCTAGACATTTGGAAGTTGCTTACCATGCACTTCCTGTTTACTTGGGTAATATTATATCCTTCTATGGTCTTTGATGGTGTTGAAGACTAGATAGTTATAATTATAGTTTTCCTTAGTCATGATAAAAGGTAAATTAAATATGAAACTTTAGCCTCACAAAGATAAAATAGATGATATAATATTTTCTTTAATTTTGCTAAATACAAATAAATATTGTAACTATAATTCTTGTTAACTGTTTTGTTATATGTAATTTTACTATGTTAAAATTGAAACCTTCCTTTTTAATTAGAAAATGGGAAGTGATGTGGGATGTCTTTCTGTACACTGAATATGCTCTATTACCAATGGTTAACACAGAAGCTGTTTTGGCCTATGGCAAGGCAGCTTAGAGCCAGGCGGGCGATCCAAGCAGAGATAAAGATGAAGGAGGGCAGAGTCAGGGACAGATGCCAGGAGAAGACAATGAGATACAGAGGACGAGGAACAAGAATGTTACACTGAGCAAAAAGGTACCAAGTCACGTGGCTAAGCATGAATTGAAATATGGGTTAACTAAAAGTATAAGAGTTAACAAGTAATAAGCCTGAGAAATAGACCAAACAGCCTGTAATTAATATAAGCCTTTGTGTAATTATTTGGGTCTAAGCAGCTATGGGACTCCAGGTCCAGACCTCAGGGCTAGGCCAGTGCCAGAAACATATGACTACAGTAATTCTTTTCTGTTTTGTTTGTTGTTGTTTTGGGGAGAGAATTGTCTAGACATTTGGCAGATACTTTTAATCTATAGGCTGTGTCTAGGAAATTGTTATTTCTTTGGAAATTATTCCATCTCTGGGATAATTGTCATTAAACCCTATATTTGTCCTATATCTTTTATTTTTCCTCTGTCATTTTCATTGTGTTAGTTTCTGAAATACTTCATTTTATTTTTACTTCAGCAATTATCTTTTTTTCAAGACAAGGTTTCTCTGTATAACAATTCTGGCTGCCCCGGAACTCGATTTATAGACCACCCTGACCTCAAACTCCCTGAGATCGCCTGCCTCTACCTTTAAAGTGTGCCCAACCACCACTCAGCTTTTACTTTTGTCTTTAAAAACACTGTTTTCTGGTGGCTGTTTGCTTTCACCAAGGCATCATCCTTGCTCTATGAGATTCTAACATGGTTTGGAACCCACAAAGACACTACGGTTTTACAGAGCTCCCTCTGTCACCTGAGAGCTTTGTGTCTTCTCTGGGACTGTTTTTTAGATGTGTACTGAAGAAGTGTGAGCTCCCACTGAAGAAAGAGACCATGTGACTGTGGAGAGGCATGCTGGGAGGCCAGCTTTGGGATCTAGGTATAGGATATAGCTGTCTTTGGGCAGATATAGGCCACAACGCCTCTTTGTAAGTTCGGGTTTGACTGTGGTCATTGTCTCATTTTAATCTTGATTTGGGGTCTGTTTGATGCAGTGTTTAGCTTTGTACCTCCAACTGAGTTGAATGTAGACCAGAATTACCCTCAAATTCTCAGAGCTCACCTGCCTCTGACTCCCCAGCAGTGTGTCAGTGGCTGCCTCTGTCATCTAAACCCTGGGTTACAGGTCACACTGTCCTGGCGGGCCGGTGTTGCTGGTTTAACTTATTCTTTAGAAATCTCACACGAGGACAATGTGTTTGATCATATTCACCAGTTCACCCATCCCATGGCTCCCTCCAAGTCCCCCACATCCCCCTCCCAATTCCTTATCTTCTCTCTTCTTCTCCTACTTTCTCTTAATTCATCAAGTCCTGTCAGTATTGTCCACGTGCATAGGAGTGTGCAGTGTGTAAATATGCACATGAGTGCAAACGTGTTCTGGGCTCAGGGAGAGACCTTGGCTCAGAGCAGAAGGTGGGGAATAATAGAAAAGCACAGCTGGTGCCCTCTGCTGGACCCCTTTTGTGTACAGGTTAACTCACACACACACACACACACACACACACAGAGAGAGAGAGAGAGAGAGAGAGAGAGAGAGAGAGATGGGTGGGGATGGGGAACACATACACACAAATAAACAAATTAAAGAAGACAAAAAAATGAGGAAGAGGGGCTGGAGAGATGGCTCAGCGGTTAAGAGCACCTTCTGCTCTTCCAGAGGACCCGGGTTCGATTCCCAGCACCCACATGGCAGCTAACAACTGTCTATAGTTCCAGTTCCAGGCAAACACCAAGGCAAATAAATAAATAAAGTTTAAAAAAAAAAAAAAAAAAAACTTTAAAAAAAAAAAAAAAAAATGAGGAAGAGGAGGAAGGAGAGGAAGATCATGGTGGTGGAAGCCAGAGCAGCAGCCCTAGGAGGCGACAGGGTGGTGCACGCCTTTAACTCCAGCACTTGGGAGGCAGAGGCAGGGTTTGTAGCCCTGGATAAGTTGAATGTAGACCAAAGTTGCAGAGATCGTGGCCCATACCTACCCTAGATGCCTAATCAAGTCCCAGTGATCCTCCTGCCTCTACCCTGACCCTTGGAGCTGGCATTGCAAGCCTGCATAGGACGCCCAGCTTGCTATGTGACAGTTCTGGAATGCAAATTCTGGTCCTCGTTACTGTGCAGCCAGTGCTCTTAACTTGAGCTGTTTCTACAGCCCTGTGGAGAGAGCTCTGGGGACACCGGGTTAGGTGGAGGAGATAACATCAATATGTCATGAGATCCAGAGGTGGCAGTGCCATGGAGGAATGGGGTGGCAGAAACAGAAAACCAGGGGCATCATGGTGTGGTGATGCTTTATAGTCTGGAATATCAGAGACTAGAACCACTCCAGTCAATCCAGGAGGGCCAGAGGGTGGTTACTCATGCCTTTAATCCCATAACTGCAGAGACAGAGATCTTTCTATGTCTCTGTGAGTTCAAGGCCTAACTACCAAATAGTAGTAGCTCACACCTTTAAGCTGAACCAGATGTCAAACAACTGGGCAAAAAAGAAGCTATTTAAGGCAGGCGTAGAAAGACGGATTCGTGTAGTAGGAGGAGGATGCTGAGGAAGCTGGAAGACAGCTGGGTGAGATTTGACTGTGGTGTTTCCTCTCTCTGATATTCCAGCCTTTCCCCGATATCTGGCTCTGAGTTTCCTTTAATAGAACCAGAATTGGTGCGATATCATGGAGAGGCAAGGCTGCCCTTTGGGGAGAGGTACCTGCTTACCCTTGTCGACTCGGTCCTCTCTAAACTATCCTTTCCCACTTCCCTTGGGACTTCCTCAGCCACCTTGTGAAGCTTGGTAGCCTCTGAAGGCTGTGCTCAGCATGTCACACTCCTGCCTGGTAACCTGCATCATTCCAACCACCCTCACCATGCTTTCTCACACAAGCAGCCCCTTCCTCTTGGCCTTACCCACAATCATCACCTCTGACTAACTTGCTCACACTCAGCTTCTGTGAGGCCGACACGGCTGTCACAGTGTCCTCAGTGCCACCGCAAGTGTCCAATAGACACTTTGGTGAATGGGTGAATAAAACAAGCCTTCCTGGGCTGGAGAGATGGCTCAGCGGTTAAGAGCACTGGCTGTTCTTCCGGAGGACCTGAGTTTGATTCCCAGCATCCACATGGTGGCTCTCAACTGTCTGTAATTTCAAGAACTGACACCCTTACACAGTTATACACACAGGCAAAACACCAATTCACATAAAATAAAAAATTAAACATTAAAAAAAATAAGCCTTCCTGCCTAGAGCAGTGGCTGTTATCCACATGTGACCACTCAGACTCAAAGAAAAGTCAATGCATTCAAAGTTAGCTGCTGAGTACTCAGAAGTCACTGGTGGTTGGGGCTACTGTACAGGGCAGCACAGGTTGGGACATGTTATCATTTCAGAAGGTTCTAGAACAGTGGATCTCAACCTTCCTAACGCTGTGACCATTTAACACAGTTCCTCATGTTGAGGTGACCTCCAACCATAAAGCTATTCTCACTGCTACTTCATCACTGTAATTTTGCTCCTGTTATGAATCATAATGCAAATATGTGCTTTTTGATGGTCTTAGGTGACCCTTGTGAGTCATTTGACCCCAAGGGGGACCGTGACCCACAGATTGAGTTCGAGAACCACTTCCCTAGTGGCAGGGAAAGCGGTTGAGGGATTGTGGGGCAGAGGGCACAGCATGAGCCAGGCCCCATGTGGATGAAATGTGGTGATGGGTGTCTGGGACAAATGGGGACATAATACCCCTTCCAGTCCCCCTTCTTTGCACCAACCTATTGATTGTCAGAATGTTTAGCTTTATGTAAGAAAAGATATAGGAATAAGAAAGTTTCCCCAGAGACCAGCAGGTCACATTCACCCTATTAGAGCAAAGAATGAGTCTGGAGAGAGGATTCAGTGGATAGTGTGTTTTCACAGAACATGAGGATCTGAGTTTGAGTCCCTAGAATCCGTGTAAAATGCCAGTGTGGTCATGCACACTTGTAACCCCAGCTCTGAGGAGATGCTAGGGGATACACCTCGGAGCCTCACTGGCTTGCTAGCCTAGCCCACTTGGTTAACACCAGGCCACTGAGAGACTTCTGTACCAAACAAAAAAAAAACAAAGTGAGTGGCATCTGAGCAATGACAGCCAAGACACATACATGCAGGCAGGCACACACAACAGAGAGAGGCTAGACCAAAGCTGTGCATATATGCACCTCCACACACACTGTGAGACAACACACACACACACACACAGCAGAGAGAGGCTGGACTAAAGAAGAAAATGTCCTATCCAGGGTCACAGAGGAAATCACAAGAATAACACCAGAACCCAGGCCTCCTGATTGCCAGAGTATGACGTCAGCTTCCTCCCCCAGATTCGTGTGTTACTCTTTCCCAGCCCTCGGCCTTCCAGACTGGCGAGCACACAGGCCCCCCAGGCAGGTCTTGGTGTTCACACTAGCAGCTCTTGTCTCTTATTTACCCCCCACAGCAGCCCCCAGCATCTGACCCTTAGAAATAGAGACATCCCAAGGAGAATAGCTGCTTATAAGCATTTGCTAATTACACGTATGGATGTCAATTAATTCATTTTGCTAATTAGCCACTCGACGAGCACCATGCACCAAAGAACTGTAAAACACAGGCATATGGTGAGGGAGGGGGATGGCTGCGTGCTCATGCAGCATGCAGGGACTGTGAGGGTGCGGGTGGTCCTGGCTCCCCCACTCCCACCAGATGAGTGGCTTAGTGGCTAAGGGAGCACTGCCTTTGCCGCTGTTGTAAAGCATAATTACAGCTTTCCACTAATAGTGCTGGGAAAAAAACGCTTGTGCACTCAGCCATGTGCAGACAAGCACCCAGGCATGCCCACGCAGTTCTGTTTACACATATCCACCCTTGGTGCACACAAACATAGCATGCACACCCCCCCAAGCACAGTGTGAATACACATACATAAACACATATGTGGACCTGTAAGAAGCAGTGACATCCCAGCCCGGTGCCACCCTGAGCAGAGGCCATTCTGTCATTGTACTTTGTATCATCTCTAGGATCAGCACTGGCATAAGCAGTCCTCATTCGGTGTGCATACAACGCCACCAAGAGTGAACTGCCATAGCTTTACAGATGAGGAGTCAGGCTCGGGGGATCTAGAATAGATGTCCAAGGCCACACAGCAGAGAAGGCGGAGCTGAGGCTCACTCTAATGCATCCATGACCAAATACTGTAGCCAGGGAAACAGAGTCCACACGGAGACCAGAGGGAGGGTGACTGTGGCTGGTCCCTGCCTCCTACATGTATTCCCTGGGGATCAAACCCAGGTCATCAAGCTTAGCAGCAAACTTTTCCAGGCTGAGCCATTCTGTGAGCCCATGAAGCTGAAATTCTAACTAGCAAGGCATTGGGAAAAGAATATCCCAGCAGGCTTTGCTCTGAATCAGCTCTGACCAATACACACGGCGCAACAGACCTAAGATTGGCACAGACTGGCAGAGAAGAGCTGTGGTTGAATAGAGCATGAACCCAGATTTAAGTGTACATTTCTAAAGCAACCCAGAGCCAGGCAGGTAGGCTGGTGCTAGCTATGGCCAAGGACCCCATACTATGGCTATGCTTCTCCCCAAGGCTGTTCGAGTTTTTAAGGCTGCTTTGTGTTTTTAAGACAGGTTCTTCCTATATTGTCTAGGCTAGCCTACTTTCCATCTTCTTGCCATGCTCTTCCCCCATAAGTACTAGAATTGAAGGAGAGAACCCCTGTAGGCAGCAGGCAAGCAGACCACACTGCTTCTAGAGGGAGTCTGGAATAGAGTGCCAAGAATCGACCCTGTGGATTGATCAGCCCTGCCACATGCTTTCTGGGTAAGCCTGGGCTAGCTATTTCTACCCACCCCACCCCCTTCCTCATCCTGTTGGTGTGGGGGGTGAGAACAGGCCCTATTTCAAGGTGCCACCTGAAGACTAGGTAAGCAAATGTATGGAAGGGCACACAGGAGTATCCGGTAAGCAGGATCATCCACCACAGGTCATCATCGGGAAGCAAAAACCCCGTTAGCGGAGTCCCGAGGGGATGCAGGTGTACATACCTGAAGAGGTGCTAAGGCACACTGAAGGTTCTTGATCTGATTTTGTTTTGTTTTGAAACAAGGTCTTACCTTGCCACACAGAATGACCTTGAACTTGTGGACTGCAGAGCTGCTGCCAGCTTCCCAAGCACAGAGACTAAGAATGTACATGTGTGCCCTAACCCTAACCCTAACCCTGTGGAGGCCGGAAAGCACCTGCGGATTCTCTGCCTCCACCTTTTTATGTGGAATTGACTTCCAAGGATTGAACTCAGGTTGCCAGGCCTGCAAGGTAAAGGCTTCTATGTACCGAGTCTTCCCAGCCAGCCCCCTGTAGCACTGCTTTCCTGAAGCAGGCGAAGCTAAGTTCAAGTGTTTGTTAGAATGTTAAATACATGTTTGATTCAAGATGTTCTCAGATGTTTTCAAGATAACCTTCAGCTGAGCAACATCATGTGTAAGGTAAAAGTTTAGGAAAACTATGTGGGACTTGGTGCAGGGACTTGGAAGGCAGAGGTAACAAGACTGTCTCAAAAAAAAATTTTAATTCAGGGGTGCTGGAGAATCTCGGGCAGATCCGATCAGTGCAAGGGGACAAGGCAGGACTGTGGTGTGGCTGAACAGGGATCCACTTAAATCTCCTGCCTGTTCTTATTTTCAGGAGCTGAGTACAAGAATGTAGCTAAGGGTCAACAAGTTGGCCTTGGGGGCTGGAGAGATGGATTAGGGATTAAGAGCACCTAAGATGAGAACCTAGACCCTTTCAACACATCTCACACACATTCCATCTCTGATTGCTCAACCATGGGTTTCTCAAGTCTTCTGCATCCTTGTATCTCATTTCCCCCAAAAAAAATGAGAAGTTGGTTATACAGCACTCAGGATACTACCAGGAGGAGATCAAGCTCAAAGCTACCCTGAGCTACACAGCAAGACCCTATCTAAGCAAGTAATATGCAGAGTGGACAGTTGAGCATTGTACTCATGGGTTCGTTCTAGAGACAAGGCGTACAGGGTCCTGCTCAGGTAATGCATAGTACTTCAGTGTGGCTAGGGGTGACTAAGGCAATAAAAAGGAATTCTTAGCTTCTACCCACAAGGACAACTCTTGCCATGAACATGACGGGAACTGAGCTGGTCACTACACCAGGAAAGATTAGGACCAGGCCTGTTAGGGAAGTGTAGCAGCTCACGGAGAGAAACTGTCACACAGGGAAGGAACTTGCAGAGGCTGGGCAGTGAGGGAGAGGCCACAGAGAGCCCAGTCAAACAGGGTACAGTGTGGAGAAGGGAATGGGTAGGGTGGGCACTGGAACTGAATGGACTGCCTGGCACCGAAGGCTCTAGGTTCTTTGATCTGGAGCATAACCAAAAGGACCTGACCCACCTGTCCCAGCCTTCCTTCCTCCCACCTGCTCACAGAAGCTTTGCCCAGGTTCTGCTTTCTTGGAAAGGGAGGGAGATTCAGTGTAGCTCTGAATTCATAGGGGATCAGAGGGGAAAGAGCAGGAACAGACAGGCAGTGGACCTCAGACAGCCCTGGCCCCTCCCACTGCTCACTTACCCCAGCTGAAAGGCTTCTCTGAAATTCCCTAACCACCCAGAGCCAAGGTTTGCAGGGCCCTTCCCTCTTCCAGAAGGATCTAGAAGATATCTTCAGTTGCTGAATCCCAAGGTCCCTCCATGCCTCCAGGGAGGAGTGGAAACAGCATTGGGCAGTGGAGTGCACAGAGTTCCGTTCCCCTCTGACACTTTATCCTACCTGGGTGCCTAGACAAGTCACCCCATGCCCCAGCTGGTACCAATTCCTAAGGAAGGTGAGCTGGCCATGGCACCTTGTGATGCAGCCCTCAGCCCTGCACCCACACACCTCACCTGCACCCACACACCTCACCTGCACCCACATACCTCACCTGCACCCACACATCTCACCTGCACCCTTAGCCCTGCACCCACACACCTCACCTGCACCCAC
>PVIH01022733.1:9554-26557 GCA_004025045.1 Sigmodon hispidus | reverse complement strand
TGTTCTGTTGTGTGTAATTTTGCTATATGGAAATTGAAACCTTCCTTTTTAATTAGACAGAAAAGAGGAAATGTGGTGGAATGTTCTCTGTACTATATAAATAAATAACTGTTTGGACCCATGCAGGGCACCGTAGAAGTGGGTGGAGAATCAGAGGCAGCCAGGTAGGAAGAAGGGGTGGAGTTTACGAGTCGCCATCCATCCCCCAAAGAAGAAGCATGTAGGAATTCAGGTGAGCCACGGGCTGCGAGCCACGTGGTAGGTAGATTCATAGAAATGGGTTGATTTAAGAAGAAAGAGCTAGCTAGTAATGTGCTTAAGACATGGGCCAAACAGTGTTAAAGTATATAAGCGTGTGATTCATTTCTTTTGGGGGGCAAAAGCTGCGGGCGCACAGACCAGGCTCCACACCGACGGCACCACACGCATGCCAGGTCACAAATCCCCGGACCCAAACAGGCAGGGAAAAACATACTACAACACATTGTTATGTCTACATGTTTAGATGGATAGTTTCTATGCAAAGTATTTTTAATTGAATAAAGAAATTTCTAATTAATTTGTATTATACAAGTTAGAGACAAATGTAAAAACTTGTACATATATTTTCTTAATAATTTCACATAAAGATGAAAATGTAGGCACTACATTGCTTCTAAATAATATTAAAGTTACACAGCCTATGATGCTTGTCACAATTGTGCTGCACACTGGGTAGTTTGCACGTATCTTTTCACAGCATAAATATTAGTATATGCACATAGTTTTTGTCATTTAACATTTTATTTGATATGATTTTATGTACTGGATATGGACAACAGATGTTTTAAAGTATAAATATATAACTTAATTTGTAATTAACATTTGTATTCTTTTATCTAGTTATTGTTTCTCAGATGAAATTAATACATTAAATTTAAAAAATATAAATTTTTATGTAAAAATTGAGTGGAACCTACCAGCATCATCTGTGTCCACATTAATAATTCCATCATATAGTCAAATGCAGCCTAATACTTCATGTTGTTATTTATTAAATTTATTCATAATCATTATTTTGAGTAAAGTGCTTTCCTTAAAGAACTTTTTAATCAGAAATTTATATTTCTAAGATAGTGTTGCTTCTCATTATATTTGGTACAAGTTTCAAATCCCCTCAGATTTCAGAACTTCATTTTCTTATGCGGGAAATGAGCTCCCATGAACTAAATATTCAGTTAGTATTAAAAAAAGGAAAAATAGAGCCAGTTCTCTAATTTCACCCCCCAAGGAGATGGATCTCCAATATTCATCTTTACACCTCAAAAAATTGCATTCATCATTTAGGAAATATCTTTCTTAGTAATAGTCTGAAAATGTAAAGTTAAAGCATTTTTGGCTGTGCAAGCTTTAGCATAATAAAATTATTTAATTTCCCTGAGCATGAAATACACTCTCCAAGGGGCCTACCTATTAATGACATGCTATGATTAATTAATTGGTTCTGGGAACTATTATACAATACTAGTCACTTTCATATTAGCTTTCCCAAGAGTGGCAAATAAATAAGACAGTAATTTTGCTTCTACATGTCCAGTGATTTCCTGCCAAGATATTCCGCTGACATGAATTCCTTTGCAGTTTCTCAGTGTACTCAATCAGTCAAGTAGTTCAAGAAAGGGGATAGAAAATCTGAATGTTCTATCCAGAAAGATTTCCCCTCCTTACTTTTGTGTGTGTAATATAGGCACACATTTTACTTTGGAGGCATGACAATGGGATATGAGTGGGTTATTTTCAGTACTAACTATGGTGACTAATGATAATTGGACAAATTGTTGTCTTCCTCAACATCACTTCAACCCTGTGGTAAACTTTGCGATCATAAATATTTATTTTTCTAATTAGATCACTGCTGTCAATTTAAAGATATATTCACAACTCACAGTACAGGGTTTTTTTTCTTATTGAAATGTGAGTAGTGATGTTTTTCGTGCATAAATAATAAGTTAAAGATAGGCATATAGTTTTTAAAAAGTTATAATTAGTGAGGTCTGTATTTGTTAACAAGCAGTCTTTGGACTTCACAAATCAGTAATTCAGAGGAATTTATGAGAATATTTATTAGTCACTACTTATTTAGGTACTTGCATTTAATGAAATTATTTTCTTAAACATCAAAACACAGCTTTATATCACATTAATTATTTATATCAAATGTTTAATTAATGAAATATATTTTCATAAATACATTTCAGAGACATTGAATCAGAAATTTTTATCATATGTATAAAATACTTAGTGATAATGAGATGATTGCCCCTCAGAGATATTAACTTTGCAAAGATCACATATTCGCTAAACTATGATCTGAATTTTCAGACATCAAATGTATTGCTGTTCTTTTCTATGTTGCATTTATCTTATTCACTGTAAAGGCCTTCAAGAACATCCAGTAAAGACTCCTCATCTTCATTCATCTATTAATATGCCATTAAAAAATTTCTTGTAATGATGTAAAAGCTGGAAGCTTTATCTATTTTTAAAAATGTACCCAAATTATTAATTTTACGGTGAACATGTGGTGATTCTCTTTTTTAGCAGCATTCAGGAACACAGAATGTTGTTAACAGCAGGCATTGTGATATTCAACAGCTAACCCAATTTTCTTGCTGTGTAGCAAAATGTGTATGTTTGAGCTAAATTTTCTCTTTTAAATTATATTTTTGAGGTTATAAAATATAATTATATTTGTCCCTTTTCTTTCTTCTCTCTAAATTATTCTATAGGCTTCCTCTTGTGATCCTTTAAGATTTTGGCCACTTTTTTTTTTCACTTACAAGTTCTGAGTATATATGTGTATGTAAGTATATATTTAGTTCTAAGTGTAAGCAATTCCATCTGTATAATGTAACATTTTTATGTTTTCAGAGGTGACCACTTGGTGCTAGACAACTAGTTAGTCTGCTCTTCCCCGAGGAAGACTACCCTCTTCCGATCACATATTTCCTCTGTTGCCTTCAGAACATCGTGTATGGTCAAGGCCTTGTGAAATTTTCCATGTCTACCTTGACATGTCTATTGGTGTTAGTCTTGTACTGACCATATTTACACAATCACATTGGTAGAACTCTATGGCTGTACATTCTTACAATCTTTAATTTTCTCACTCTCACAAGGATCCTTTGGAAGAAATTATTTTGTGTTTCAAAATAATAATTCTATTTCACATCACACACATGAGCAGCACTTATAATATTTGTCTTTCTCTGTTTAAACAATTTCACTTGTTTTCTTATTTAGGGTTTACTATCACTGGGAAAAATCACCATGACCACAGAAAATCTTATATAAGAAACATTTATTTGTGGTAGCTCTTTTACAGTTCAGAGGTTCAGTTCATCATGACAGGGACCATAGCAACATGCAGCTAGGCATCGTGCTGAAGGAAGAGCTAAGTGTGCTACATCTTGTAGGCAACAGCAAGTTGCCTGAAAGTCACACTGTGGGGAATCCCAGTATAGAAAACTTCGCAGCCCACCTCTACATGCACTTCCTCCAACAATGTTATACCTCCTAATATTGCCAAATCCTTTTGGAGACATTTTTTTCAAACAACCACACTTATCATAATGTCTTCAAGATTCATTAGTACTGTTACAAATATAGGGTTTCTTTCTTATTTATGTATATATAATCAATCAAGTAAGTAATTGTTGCATTTAAAGTCAGTGTCTCCAACTGGAAAGGCTTGACTGCAATTATCTATGTAATTGAAGATGCCTTTTACCTTCTGATCTTCCTTTCTAGGTTTCAGAGTCATAGTGTTACAGGTTCTGGCCATCACTTTGAGTGTATGTAGTGCTGTTATTCAAACCAAACATAACTTGCCCAGTAGGAAAGCCATTATTATTTCTTGTTTGAAGAACTCCTTCCAAATATGAAACCCAATATTAATGTTTTAATCTTCTAAATGCTTGTTTAATGACATTTTACTTGTATATAATACACTAGCTTACTTTTGTCTCCTAGATAATCTTCTCTTCATACTACAAGCACCTTTCTTAGATTCACTTTTTAATAATTTTGTGATGTTATCCACTAAGATTATACAAGAACATCTGTATAATCCCAGGGTTGTAACTCTTCATCGGCTCATAATAAAGTCAACTATAGCTGTAGACAGAAAGACAATAACTATCCCTAAACCAATTCAAAAGTCAATAGTTCAGAAGGAGGGGATAAATACTCATGAATACCTAATGAATCCATGATTGACTAAGAACAGACCAGTTTCATATACTGATCCAGAAAAGGCTGCTGAAGTAGCTGTTAGTTGACTAGGTTTGTTTTCATAGTGTCTAGTTATTTGAGTTATACTCTTAATTTCAGTCTTCTGTCAGATGTATAGTTGTAAAATCTTTTCTCCCACTTTCTTTGTAACCCTTTCACACAACTGAAAGTATATTTTACTAGATAAAAACTTCAAAAATACGTTATTTTGCTTCAGACTGGCCTCAATTCTAGTTGATTAGAAGCTGTTTAGTATATCTTTTTATATTTCTGTATTTTTTTCCTCTCCCACTTTTAAAGTCCCAAGAGTGAGAGAAGATTCAGTTTAATTTGTTAGGTGGATATATCTACACAAAAAAATGTTAGCCTAGACATTTTGGGCCTAGACCAGAGGTTTGGTCTCACTTTTAACCTTGCTTAGCTTTAAATAATAATAGCATATCAGCTTATATGAATTTCATGTTGATTGACCCAGGGCCCAGGAATATAATTTATTCTTACTGAAGAGTTAGGTTTTTCTAATAGGTATCTTTGGCTTCTATAAACTTGATCCAAAGATTATGGCTGGAGACAGCACGGACCCACAGGAAGATCCAATTACCATACACTTACTGTTTCCATAAAGTCATGAAGTTAAATATCATGTTAAATAATTTTTACACTTCACCTACTGGTGTTGCTCTTAGTTTGTAATAGAGAAGCTTCTTTATTAATGTGCACTCTTCTATAGTCAAGGTTATGAGAGTGAAAGGCAAATGCTAATTTTTAAAGTGGAAATGCATATTACAGACACACACACACATACACACACATGCTGAGGTCCATATAATAAGTTAAAATAGACACACAAGTACATCATGTGCCAAGGAGCTAAATTACATACATTTCTCTGACTATGATAAAATACTATGACTAAGGTAATTTATAGAAGAAAGAGGTTATTGTTACTTATATTTTCAGAAGGATGATAGTACACATTGAGGGAAATATGGAACAAATGGCAGGAATTACAGCAGAAACTTAATGCTGAGTTCTCAAATCTTGAATTAGAATCATAAAATATAGAAAATAAATTAGTTATTGGTAAGACATTTTTACTACCAATGCCCACTCTCAGTGTCAAACTACTTCCCACAAGGCCTACGCCTGTCCTGCCAAATGGGGATCATTTGCTAAAATTACTAATTACTTATTTTTAGTAAAATTAGTGTGGACATTAACAATTCAAAGTAGTTATAATGACATGTTAACTATGGATATGTATACATGATTGATTCCTACAACTTTTAACTAAAGATAAAAGTGATACACATGGGGTTCCCACCACTCATAGGACACTAAAAATGCTATAAAGATGGATTGTCACTTTCTATGCACATAGAATTAATAGAGGATTTTGTTGAAATAGGAGAATCAGAGAGACATGAAAGGGTAAATCAGAGAGTATAGGAAAGTGAGTAAAATAAAAATAGTTGTACATGTTTATTTATTGAAACTGACAAAATAGAAAAAACAGAAAAATACAGAAATAATTTATAATAATTTAATAAAAAGAAACACAAATAAAGCAATATATGGTAATAATAATGCATTTTACGAAAGGCATTTGTTATTCAAGGTTTACTCACTAGACTTAGATTCTTAGATTCATGTATGTTTATATATTTATACATTTATTTTATATAAGATTTGATTTAACAATCTTCCTTAATAGACTAACCACAGTAACACAATGTCTCAGTGTCTGCAAAGGTATTGCTTGTTTTGTTTATTTGTCCTTTACCTGCATAGCTCACCAATCAAGAATAATAAAAAAGGTACAGAAATTGACCAAACTATTGACCCTGATGTATGAAAAATCAGAAGTGACTTGGCCACAATGAAACTCTTTCTACCCCGAACTTTACAGCTTCTAATCAGGATATCCTCCAGAATAACACTATCCATTGTAAAATCAGAATCAAACTCAAGAAATTGAACAGAGAGATTCTAGTAACAATGTTGCTTTTAGTGACACAGTTCGCTGTTTATAAGGCCAGGGAACCCAAATAACATATACAGGTGTAAGCAAAACACCATAATGTTGTTCCCACCCTCAGCACAGAGTTAACCTGCCTTCCTATAACATTTCAAATCTAAGTCAAATGTCCTGTGTGACCACCTGCTATATGAATCTAGGTCAATAAAAAAAGATATACCTAAAAAGATTTTTAAGTATAACTTAGAAAGAACAAGTTTTATTTTTAAAGTGAAATATAATTTCCAAAAGCACAATGGTCTCTGTCTCCTCATCATCCTTACAAAGTGCTTTTACTATGAGATCAAAATGCACGAAATGTTTTTGTTTGATTAAGCTAATGTTACAGGCCTGATTACTACAATTACTATCCATTTTATCCCCTAGTTCAATATTTGTGCTTATAATATAATATTTTTCACACTGTTTCTATAAACAAATAAAATATAGTATGGCAGGACAGGATATCATATACATGGATACATGTGGTGATGCCAATATGTCCTTCAAATATATTACAGTGGCAATGCTGTAATGTTTATATAATATGTCTGACACTGTCCTCTAACATGTTATATTAAAGAAAACTACTCATATAGTAGAATGACTACAAATTTAGTCTGATATATTTCATGAATAAAAGAATAAAATTAGTTATAAATATCCAATTAAAGTATCAATAATTTACATAATTTCTAGTTAAATACAGGTTTTTTCAAGCTTTGTGTGCAATCAGACTTACTTGTGTACCATACAAATACTCTAAACTTTCATATAGAAAATAAAATAAAATAAAACATAATAAAATTATTAATGAGTATAATGAAGATTTAAAAACACAGAGGGCATAAAACAGAAAAATATAAATTTGAATCATGTTGTAATGACACAAATATCCAAAGATGCATGTCATTAAACTTAAAAAATATATTTTGGAAAATTAACTTTCTCTAATTCCACTTCAAAGGTAAAATGCTAATATCAAGGTGACTTCTAATTAGAGTTGCCACTATAAATATAGATACACAGAGACATATAAATTCATTAAGTCCATTGAGGGTGCTCTCAATCTGTTAATCATGGGCCAAGGGTATGGAAGAACAAGAGAAAATTTAATTTATAATTCAAACTATAAAATATTTTCAAAATTCAATTAAGTTCTTTTGCTTTCATAAAATAGCATTTATGACTTTTTTAAGATTTCATTAATGTTAAAAGTAAATGTAAGACATTTTTACCTGAAATCACTTTAGTGGTACCTACTATGAGATCAGGAAATCCACAATAAATGGCTAGAAAGGGTATATTTTTTAAAGTACTAGTCTTAAGAATAGGCCATAAAGTGAAGATATCACCTCTTCATAAAAATGAATGTGTATTTCTCAGAATATTTTAAAGTTAGAATTTTATAAATTATTGTACGATGCCTGCCACAATTAAATTAAAGCTAATTCTTGAGTTTCTTATAGCAAACAATTAATTAAGTACATACACAAGAAATTTATACTTAGGGGAAGAAAACAGCTTTGACTAGAATAAGAAATGAAATATCACAATATTTTTTTAGATATGCTTACCTTCATCTCCCTTTCAGAAAATTATAACACCTTAATTATATTCTTTTATTTATATTAATAACTTGTGAAACTGTTACTAAATGTGCTGCAATTGCTACTATGTAATGTACAGTTTGTGAAATGAAAAACATTATTACATTTTGACCCTGATAATAAAAGTATTTTTGTAGTATTATCACAGCGAAATAGAGGTAAAAAATACAGAACAACAAAAACAATACTATTTTAAAACAAGTACTATCTATAAAATCTCTATTAGGTTGGAAGAATTTGCTAAAATTTTCTAATAATTACTGTTCCTTCTGAACTTGGAATTTATAAATATAATTAAACAGAGGCCACAATATCAAAAGTAAGGTCAAAGCTATATGTAAAGCTAAAGCCAAACACTGTGACACAGTTGTAATGAAGAATTAGTGTGAACCAACATAAAAAATATAATTTGAAAATACTAGCATATACGCAAAGAAAATTAGCTAGTGGAATTCACTACATTGGACTGAGGAACAGAATAAAATTTCACAATATACAATGAAATACACACATTAATAATAGGTTTATTTAATATTACGTAAAATATTTTTTTCTGATAATAAATGCACTGTAAAAATTCCTAAGACAAAAAGTCTTGGTGACAGTTGGAAACTGATTTATATTTGCTTGCATTTGAAGTGATACCGTTTTGTGGTATTGGCAGGCTTCAAGAACGCATTTTTCACCCTTGTTTACATGGCATGAATAAATCACATCCATAAAGCCTTTTATTAACTCTTTATAACATGTACAGTAGTCATTTGTTTTGTCAATAAATTGCTGATTTTTATTGGCCATGTCACTTTTAAATAGAGCATAAAATGCAACTAAATAAGGGCCTGAGGCATAAAGCAAAGGCTCTTCCTGGCAGCATATGAAATGAGGAAAATGAAAGTGTGGTGAGTAAAGTGCAAATTTAAAATAGGTTCCATTAATATGGTAATTATCGCAAAACAAACAACACAATGGCCCTTGTTCCTTGATAAAATTTATATTAGAGAGTATCAATTTTTGCAATATTACTTTTTGAATTTTCTGTTTTTACATAAAATTCAAATAAATCTATTATTACTGTGTACATTTCATTATATTATAAAATTTTATTCTATGTTCCAAAGTCCAATATAGTGTAACTATATTATAGTGCATTTTAGTCTCATACTTTGATTTTGAAATGTGAAGTGAGCATTCTGTTTTCTTATTTTCATATTTAAAAGGTACCACTGTCTGAAAATATCTATTATATTACTATTAGTATATGCTCCTCAACTGAAGAATGGATTAGCAAACTGTGGTACAGCTACACAATGGAGTACTACTCAGCAGTAAGAAAAAAATATATCCTAAAATTTGCAGGCAAATGGACGGATTTGGAGAATATCCTCCTGATTGAGGTATCACAAACCCAGAAAGATAAGCAGGGGTTGTACTCTCCAGCATAGAAACAGTAAAAATAATTCTTAAGCTCTTTTTCTCCTCTTTTAATCATTTGATGCTAGAGCACATATGCAGGGTCTCAAGTATGCTAGTGAGGTATTCTGTCAATAACTAATAATTAAATCCTATTTACTGTTCTGTACAATTTTTATAAAAAATATTATATATATTTATTTATTCAATTATTTATTTGATTATGCACACTTCTTTATGATCTTTCTCTTTATTGTTGTTATAAGAATATATTGTGTGTACATATATCAATACATTTCTAGACACAATCTTCTCAGTCTGTATGTTACCTGTTTATATAATTTAAAATCTTATTATTTTGTATTAGATAACAAATGTATTTATTAGCTCCTATCAAAGACTATTTCTCCAACTATAAACATGTCTAGTTCTCTGTAGTTCTTTTGTAGGGTTGGAGGAGACTCTTAGTCTTTCCCCATTTTATCATGTTTATTGTTGTTGATCTTTATCTCTTCATTTTTATGGAGTCCTGATGGTGAGACTATATGGCATGCAGCTTTGAAATTACTGGAATATATAGTATCAAAATAAACTCCCTGATCATTTGGCTCTTATGATCTTTCCTCTGCCTCATCTACAGGGAACCTGGAAATTTAGACATGGGAGTTGTTTTGCAGGTATATCCATTGGAACTATAGTTTATAACTCTGCTGTTTGTTTTGTTGTGCCTATAATGATCTCCATTAATTACTTTGATAAGAATAAAGAATAAACTTATCTGTCAGTATAAGAACAAATATTGAGACTGGTTTATTGTAGTGACAATTTGTGGCTTAACTTTATGAATGTAAACATCTCCATATATATGATATTTTATAGTATAGGCTTCTAAACTTTAGTTGCAAACAATGGGTATAAAATGTTCTGAAACTGCATGTAAAATGTCCAAGTATTAGCTAAAAAACCTCAGGTTAAAATTCCTCAGATTTCTAACTCATAAAGTAGAATAATGAATAGTATTCATGAACAAAGTTATAAAAGGAATAGATTGAAAACTTGTATCACATGCAAGAAAACATCTGCATTGACTATGTTATATTTTTATAGGTAAGAATAGTAGCATGTGCCATGAATCAAATACAGCAGCACTTCATTTAGAATGAAATCAGATGCAAAAACTGGAGTGGAACTTAAAACTTCCCTTTGAATTAGGTGATTATTAAAACTAAAGAAATTTGTGCAAGTCATACTAAATCTGAGAAACAATTAAAACAAAGCATTGCACCTCAATGTCAGTGTCATAACTATCAGCTACACTAATACTATTTTATTCAATCTGAATTCAGTTCTGCTGCAATGTTTGTCTGAATAACCAATTCAGTCTAACATTCAGAATTTGAAATCACAAGAAAAAGGACAAAACATACAAAAAGAAAGGCAAATGGAAGAACAGACAGGTAAACATCAAAATTATCTACATATTTAATTAACAGATGGTATTTCAAAAGTATTTTTTACCTATGAGAGATGAAAATTTACCAACTGATGAGAAGAATAGCATATCAAATAAACTTAATAGTATAAAACTATTACTACTTCAGTGGAACCAAGATAGCTCATACTAAAGTCAATGAGTTTTATCATATGCAATTGCTTTGGAAAGTTGACTATAAATTCTTAGTGTTTTTGGAGTACTACTCAGCAGTAAGAAAAATTATATCCTAAAATTTGCAGGAAAATGGATGGATTTGGAGAATATCTTCTTGAGCAAGGGATCACAAACCCAGAAAGAGAAGCAGGCAATGTACTCACTCATTAGTAGACTTAAAAAAAAATTCATTGTATATATGAGCTCAAGGTTAAAGAATAGCTATATGACACAGTACCTCACTTCTGCATTGATGGTCTCTGGCAGGGGAGTGGGTGAGGAAGTTTTTGTTTTTCTTTAAGGGACTGGCCACTGGGAGTTTAATTATGCTCCAGTAACTAAATAAGCAGCAGATAATAATAACACAGGCCCAGAAAGATAGACATGGTATGTAGTTACTCATAAGTAGAAGTTAGATGTAAAGCAAAGAATATCCAGGCTGCAATCCACAAACACTTGAACAGCTTGGTAACAGAAGGAACTTAAGAGAGACCTCCAAGTAAGGGGAAATAGAGAAGATCTCCTGAGTAATGTGGGATCATAATATGGACCAAGCAAGGAGAGATGGGAACAAATCATGAGAGAAAAAATTGCATTCTTTAAAAATAATACGAAGAGGCTGGAAAA
The DNA here is from genome assembly GCA_004025045.1 of Sigmodon hispidus. Classification (NCBI taxonomy): domain Eukaryota; kingdom Metazoa; phylum Chordata; class Mammalia; order Rodentia; family Cricetidae; genus Sigmodon; species Sigmodon hispidus. Next base: position 14,973 of record PVIH01022733.1, on the reverse strand, counting down.
ATGGCTCAGCATTGTAGAGTATTGGTTGCTTTTCTCGTGGATCTGAGTTGTTTTCTAGCACACACAAGCATCTCACAACCTTTGGTAACTCCATTTTTAGGTAACCAAAGCTGACTTCTGGCCTCTGCAAGTACCATATCCATGTGCATGTATATACACTCATAGAAAATACTCACACACATAACATAAAATAACTTAAAAAATGTTACATAGAAACCTATTATTTCAGAAGTATTCAAAATATACACAACATAAAATGAGTTTAAGGCTTACCCAATAAGAAAAGAATGATGCCCCCACAAATTCTACAGGATAACTAATAAAATCTCTGTAGAAGAAATGTGTTAACTCTTTTGCAGATATTGGCATATAAATTCTTACAGATTCCTAATCTTTAGAGACTATTTAATATTCCCATGATTATCCTCCAGAACTTGATAAGAACCAGCTACTTAAAATATTTTTATGTTTTATGATATATAGTATTTTTCTGTGTTTTTCATGGCTTTATATAAATAAATCTAGTTTATTTAATTTTGAAACTAATCTACTATTTTTCAAAACCATAAATGTTGTGTAGAAAGCCAATCATTTCCTCAAACTCAAACATTTATTTACAGAATGTTTTTGTTTAGTTTAGTATTCAAGTATTTGTAATTATTTATCTCTAATCTGTGATATCAAGAAAAATGAATTTGCTGACTGCTTATACTAAAACAGGCATGTAAGAGGGTCAACATTTCCGAAGTACCTTCTCTGGTGTCCTGTAAGATGCTGTCTAGGAAATCACTAGTCATTAATTCAGTGCACTCTAAGTCTTTGTGTACTATAATACCAATAAATTTTTGATTGTATATTAACCTTATCCTATCCTATCTGAAAAATTGCACTAACTTTATTTTCAAAGTATAAGTACTTTACATTCCAGTTTCTTCTTTTATATCTATTTTAAAATCAGATATTAGTTTCAGCCTTTACTATGAGCATCTTTCACAAATGTGGAAAAAATGCAAAATAATTCAATCATATTTCAAAACATAATATGCAATGTCTTCTCAGGCTTGTGACCTTCCATCATTTTTCTATCTAAACATGAATTTCTGTGAAGCTCAAAACTTGAGAAGTAAAATGTTTTCGGGACTTTTCACCCTGATCTTTTTGTTACATATTTACCCTTTAATATAAGACTGATTTGCTTCCATATTGCCTATCTCTAAATTCAACTCAGCTCGTCAAGCTCTAGCTAGCTTAATTCTTGCTTATTCCCTAAACTCATTTGTAAGGACTCTAGGCAAAAGTGTTTCTGTTTTCAGTCTAAATTCTTATGCAATTCAACATCTGTCTACACTTAGGAATGCATTATTCACTACTCCATAGAATCATGAGTGTTATTGCATATGTTTAATTTATAGATTGGTTTTAGAGATACAATTTTAACCCACTCATTACAAGAAGAAAAGCACCAGGCATAGCATAAATGCTTGACAAAGGAAGATGTTTTATTTCTAAAAGGGAAAGATAGAAAACTATAGGAAGATTATTAAAAGGGAACATCGGTTGTTATTACTGCAATTACTTGATTTCTTTCCACATTTTGCTTTCACTTTATTTTATGATGTAAAAATTATGAAGTAGATCGAATTTTGATACTACATACAACCTGATAGATGCATAATGTATCTTTTCAATATGCTTGAAATAAAAAAAATACAAATAAGTCAAAATTACAAGTAAAAGAATCAAAGTAACAAGATACTTCCTATTTGTTCCTTCTTTACACTTTTTCCTTAGTTTTGATGTTTTTATATAAATAATGATGATAATTTTCATATCAGTGTACTTTGCCATTTTTAATTTTTGTCTTTTTAAATCTGTTGTGTTGTTTAGATTTTTTAATTGAGCATAATTAAAATTTTCCAGTAGATAATATGACTGTAGCTCTTTACCAATTTGAATTATCAAAATTCATGTTTTCCTTTCATATCCATTATGTTTTATGAACCATCAATCAGGGCATTTGAAGTCTGAAGAAGGCCAACATAATCTATTCAATGAATGCCATAACTCAATAATCTATAAATTATTGTAACCATATGTGTTTTTACTAAGTTTGTCATTATTTAATAATTACATTATGTCATTTAATTGTAATTCCATGCAATTTTCATGTGTTTTTCCTTTTATTCTACTCCAAATTTCAATCTTTATTCATTTTAAATAGTTTTATTTTTCAAAATTTCATTTTGTAGCACTCCAGGAAAAGTCTACTTTCTTCATGTCATATAGATACTGGTACATAAAATCTTTATGTTTCATGATAAACTCAAAATATACATATTAAACCAAAAGGATATCTATTTCACGCATCTCAAAAACAAATGTAAATTCTATTTCAGTCTTGACTTGGCACATTGTCCCTACAGAAATGATTAGACCTTAGGCAACTCTCTATACATTTTCGTTTTAGGTAACAAAGATCAGATAGCTACTTACATTGACTGACCAATTACTTTCTAAGCTTGAATCAGTTGCTTAGCTATGGATATGGGAAATGTTTACTGATCTGCTTCAGGCAACCTCAGGAGAGGAGTGAGATAAACATTGATAAAAATCAGAGTAAAAAAAATATACCATCCAAGAAAAAAAATATTTTCTGTTATATGTTATTCATGAAATTGTCAATATGTAAGGCACATGTCTATTATGTGATTCATGAATCCTGGGTTAATTAGCCCTAAGTAGTTTCCTTATTCACTTATATATGAAAGTTTGCAGTCTAGTTTATACCTTTTTCCATGTATTGGACATCTTTGTTCCAATTCAACTGATGTTCCCATTGTACACACTGCCCACTTATTCATTAAATGTATAGAGAACATGGTTGAGAAAATTTTATTATATATAGGATTGTGTGTATACCCCCAAGACAATTTGGGGATGAACAAAAGTACAGAGTATATTTGGACAGTGTCTATGTAACAGTATAGCATACTGAGTATGTGAAAGAATTAAAATTACGCAGCACAGAGGCAAATTTCTGATATAGATTACAAGCATCATAGGCAGTGTTATTGGTAAAATGAACTATGCTCATCAAGTTGCTTATAATTGACTTAGACTTGAATGAGGGTAAATGTATAATAAGAGCTGAGATAATGGCACAAGCAAAAAGGGATAAGACTATTTCATACCAAGATCCACATCATGACTTAAATATTTGTCTACGTGAAAGAAAGCAATAATCAATTCCTTAAAGTATTCTGACATCTACCTGTGTGTTGTGTTATTTGTATATACATTTATGAGAGAAAGAAATGAAAATGTAGGGTCAACACATGGAGTAGATAGCAGCTACTCCTGTGAGTAAACTAGAAAAACACTGAGCATTACTTAAAAATAGTATGATATGATAGATATTTTAGAACAATTTGATTCATAGTTCAAAAATGGTGGTGTGGAAGTCAACTGACACTATCATGATCCTAGTTTGAGGTTCTAGTAGAGGCTCTGTAAAGAAGCACAGAAGGGAACATTTGGAACAGTGAGTATAGTGTTTGCATAGAAAAGCCAAGGACATTTGTCAAAGATTTGAATATTTTGACGTTAAAGAGAGGAAAAATTTAAAAAGGAGATAAGTCATTCAAAATTATGTGACTTTAGAAAACACAAACAATTTACTTTCATGAAGAGGATGATAATACACAGTAATTAAATAAGTAGTTGTAGGTAGAATATCAAGACTTCAATTATACCTTATAAAGGCAAGATTAGAACAGGTCAAGTTTTCTCTTTTCACCATGAAGATTCAAGGATTGAAAGTTTCTTTACAGGCCACTGGCAAGCCCGTACCTGCTGAGACTTCTCATCTACTAATTTATAAAATTTATTTAAAAAACTATTAAAATTATGTTATTACACTGATTGAATACACTTGTTTTTACTTATGAATAATACATGTTACTATAACTCAGCTGTTCTTACTCTCTCATTTTATACTCCAGTTTAATAAAAAAGACATAACACACTGACACACTTGCATGAGGTTTAAGTTAAGTTTCTATAGGAGGAGGATTACTATAATTTGCTTTGAACTTCTTACATAAAAAAATCTGTGCCTTTTTGGATTGATAATTCTACCAATAGTTTGTAGAATATTAGTTTAATTTCACACCTTCAGCAATGTAGCAGGATACAAGATAAACTCAAAGAAATCAGTTGCCTTTCTATACACTAAAGATAGAAGAGCTGAAAAAGAAATAAGGGAAACATTACCCTTCATATTAGCTACAAATAGTATTAAATACCTTGGAGTAACTATAACCAAAGAAGTAACAGACCTATTTGACAAAAATTTTAAATCATCGAAGAAAGAAATTGAAGAGGATATCAGAAAATGGAAAGTTCTCCCATGTTCCTGGATTGGTAGGATCAACATAGTAAAAATGGCAATTCTACCAAAGGCAATCTACAGATTCAATGCACTGCCTATCAAAATCCCAACACAATATTTTTTGGACCTTGAAGGAACAATACTCAATTTCATTCGGAATAACAGGAAAGCCAGGATTGCCAAAAATATTTTACTCAATAAAAGAACCTCAGGAGATATCACCATCCCTGACTTCAAGCTATACTATAGAGCTACAGTAATAAAAACAGCCTGGTACTGGCATAAAAACAGACTTGTGGACCAATGGAATAGAACTGAGGATCCAGACATTAACCCAAAAACCTATGAACACCTGATCTTTGACAAAGAGGCCCAAAACTTTCAATGGAAAAAAGATAGTATATTTAACAAATGATGTTGGCATAGCTGGATGGAAGTGTGTAGAAAAATGCAAATAGATCCGAGCCTGTCACCCTGCACAAAATTCAAATCCAAGTGGATCAAAGACCTCAACTTAAACCCAACCACTTTGAACTTGATAGAAAAGAAAGTGGGAAATACACTTCTACAAATTGGCACAGGGGACCACTTCCTAAATATAACACCAGTGGCACAGGCACTAAGACCAACAATCAATAAGTGGGATCTCCTGAAGATGGGAAGCTTCTGCAAAGCCAAGGACACTGTCAATAGGACAAAACGCCAGCCTACAGAATGGGAAAAGATTTTCACCAACCCTACAAGTGATAGAGGACTGATCTCTAAGGTGTATAAAGAGCTCAAGAATTTAGAGCCCAAAACCCTGAATAACCCTATCAAAAAATGGGGTACAGATCTAAAAAGGGAATTCTCAGCAGAGGAACTACGAATGGCTGAAAGGCACCTGAAAAAGTGCTCATCATCTTTAGCCATCAGAGAAATGCAAATCAAAACAACTTTGAGATACCACCTAACACCTGTTAGATTGGCTAAGATAAAAGGCACAGATGACAGCCTATGCTGGAGAGGATGCAGAGCAAGGGGAACACT
>PVIH01022732.1:0-26459 GCA_004025045.1 Sigmodon hispidus | reverse complement strand
TCTCCCCAAGGACCCAGCAATACCACTTCTGGGTATATACCCTAAAGAGGCACATTCACACTCCAAAGGCATTAGCTCAACTATGTTCATAGCAGCATTATTTGTAATAGCAAGAACCTGGAAACAACCTAGATGTCCCTCAACTGAAGAATGGATTAACAAACTGTGGTACATCTACACAATGGAATACTACGCAGCACTAAGGAAAAATGATATCCTAAAATTCACAGGCAAATGGATGGATTTGGAGAATATCCTCATGAGTGAGGTATCACAATCTCAGAGAGATAAGCAGGGGATGTACTCATTCACTAGTGGTCTCTAAACAAACAAACAAGAAAAAAAGTCAAACATGCCCAAGCGGCAAACCACAACCACTGAACAGCTTGGGATCAGAAACACCCTGGACTGACCCTTTGGATCCCACTCCACCTAGAGGAACACCTGACTCACTCTTGAGGGAGGGTGGACAAAACTGGATTTGGCCAGAAGTGGAGACTGATCTAAGCATTACTGGGTCAGTGGGACCATGGGACTGTCTGCTCCCTGCCCAGGGAGGGGATAGGGAGTTGCAGAGGAAAAAAATGACCAGATGTGTTGGGAGGGGGAAGAGACCTTGAACAAGGATATACAGGGATGAAAAAAAAAATTCAGAGGGAAAGATGAACACAAAGAAAATATAGGTGTAGCAATCTTATTTGTATTTCTTCCCTTCATAAGCCATGCCTATCATTCTTATCCTCTGTATAGTTATTGTTAACTCTTCCACATTTTAAATTCTTTTTACTGTGGTTTTTTTTTTTGATAAATACAAAATAAAGAAGGAAGAAAAAAAAAATAAAGTTGTTACCAAAAAAAAAAAAGAATTGACATATGATTCATGAATCCTTATGTTTATTACTAGCAAGAAACTACTCTTCTTTCAAGTATTTTTAAAAGTACAACTATTTAGATATAGTCTCTAAAGGATTAGAAGCAGTTTATAAAATATGTAGACAAAACTTATGGAACTGCTTGAACTGTATTGTGAAATAAAATTTTTCTTGTAGGTAACATAAGCTATTGAGGGACAAGACTGAGATATCAATACTCAGATACATGTAAATGTGCATCTAAATTCTCAAAAAATAAATGGACACAGAAATTGTTAACAATAAACATTCAATTCAAATTGAAAAAAAAAACAACTGTCTAAAGGTGATAGATATTTTTAGAGAAAATGAATAAATCTCTGAAACAAATCCAGGAAAAATAAACCATTGGAAAAAATTAATAAATTTCTCAAAAAGATCCCAGAAAAAAAAGTTGATAAACAACAAATGAAGCTGTTCAAGACCTGAAAATGAAACAGAATCAATAAAGAAAACACAGACAGAAGAAACTCTAGAAATAAATAATTAGAAATGCTAACAGGAACTACACGGACAAGTTTCTTCAACAGAATATGAGAGATAGAAGAGATGTTTTCAAGCATTTAAGATACACTAGGAGAAATGGATATATCAGTCAAAAATTAGTCTTAAAAATTCCTAAAACAAAACATCAATAAGATGTGGGGAACTATTAAAAGACCAAACCAACTAGTAATAGGTATAGAAGAAGAAGAATATCAGCTCAAAGGTCCAGAAAATATTTTCAAGAAAAATTTCCTAATCTAATGAAGGAGATGCCTACAAAAGTACAAGAAGTTTACAGAATACCAGATAGATTGGACAAAAAAAAAATGTTCCCTTAATATATAATAATCAAAATAATAAACATACAGAACAATAAAGAATATTACCAGTTACAAATAAAAAAAATTAAGTAACATATAATGGCAGAATTAAACCTGATTTCTCAATAGAGACTCTAACAGCCAGAATGTCCTAGATAGATGAACTGCAAACTTTAAGAGACCACAGATGCCATCCTAGGCTATTATACCGAGAAAAATGTTCAAACACCATAGATAAAGAAAATAAGATATTCCATGATAAAGTTAAATTTAAACATTATCTATCTACAAATCCAGCCTTACAGAAGAAGCTAGAAGAAAACATCCCAACCAAGGAGATTAAGTACACCCATGAAACACAAGAAGTAAATAATTTCAAACCATCAAAATGACAAGCACACACACACACACACACACACACTCCAACACTACCACAAACATCAACAATAACAACAAAGCAAGAATAAACAATTATTACTCATTGATCTCTCAATATCAATGTTCTTAATTTCCCAATAAAAAAGACATAGAGTAACAAAATGGATATGAAACAGAACCCATCCTGCTGTATTCTAGAAACTCACTTCAACATTAAGAGTAGATGTTATCTCAGAGTAAAGAGTTGGGAAATGATATTTCAATCAAATGGACCTAAGAAGAAAGCTGTTGTAGCCATATTAATATCTAACAAAGTAGGCTTCAAACCAAAACTAAAATAACTAGAGTTTCTTTCCCTTTAATTTTAGCTTAAGTCACCATTCTTGCTTCAGCAGAGTTGATTTCAATGGTCAGGAGAAGGAATAATTCATAGAAAAAATAATGTACTTCCTCTGTTTGATATTTAGAGTTATAATCCCTATTCAATATTCTCTGTCAACTACAGTGTGATGCCTACAACAGCTTGGTTAAAGAGCTTGAAATGAGTTTCCGTTAGTAGTGTGGATTAGCCTTGGGCCTCATGGCCAATTGGTGCAACTAGACATTCTTACTCTGAAATGGAGGGCTCTGTTGAATTGCAAAGAAAGCTCTTAGAAGTCAAAGGATGTTCCAAAAGAATAGAAGTATGAGCCAGTCTTGGCTAGCAGAAGTAGGCCATTGGGAGTGACTTGTACAAAATGGATTCTGAAAGGGGACACAATAACCCTACCCAGGCCTTCAGAATACCTGAGAAAGTTGAAGAATTTCTGATATAGAGTAGACTGGAATCTGGTGAGTCCCAAAGTGAGAGAGAGGGTCCATAGGAAGCAGTCCTTGGCAGGCAGCTTTGGAGCATTAGGATAACCATGATGGAAGGGGCTAGACAAGAAGGTTCAGATAACTTAGGTCTCTAGGTCAAAGGAGATAGTTGAAGAATTCTTGGTAGAAATGAGATTGGGCTTAATTTTCTTATTCTTAGTTGACTGAGCAATAAGAACTTGAAGTACTAGGAGTAGCACTGTGTTATGAAATAAATGGCAGTAATGTTACATGAAATGAGGACCTGTTTGAGCTACTTATCCTGTTGCTATGTTAAAATATCCTGGTGAAAAAAAAGGTCTCATTTTATTTTACAGCTCAATATACAGTCTATCATGGGGATCAAGTCAAGGCAGGAGAAATAATAGGTAGCTAGTCATCCTATGTCTGGAGTCAAAAGAAAGCTTGTAATGACATCTCATGTCTTCTATTTTATATAACTTTGGATCCATGCCAAAGGAAAAGTCCCAACCACAGTACAGATAGGTCTTCCTATATTAATTAATGTAGTCAAGATAATTCCTAACAAACATTCTCAGAGACTAGTTTTAATCTAGACCTCCCCTGACAGAGATGCCTAAAGGCCCATCTCCCAGTTGATTCTAGAGTCTGTCAAGTTGACAACACTAATGAATAAAGGAGTAGTCAGTATAAAGATGCTATACTATTTGTATAAACTATTTTATTGTTTTAAACTGGATAAAATGTTTAAAATCTGTAAGCTTCATAGTAACTAATAAAAAGGTTTTAATTAAGTGTAGTGATATGTCTAAAGATGAGATAAAATTAAAATCATTCAACATGCTGAAAACAGCTATGTAAGAAGGTAGGTAATATTCACTTTCCTCTCTGTCTTCTGTCATAGTTTGTCCAGGCTCATTCCAAGGCCTATAGCAGACTGCTTGCAGGGCCCTCTCCTATTACTTTATCTTCATTTCCTGGACACTCAGTTGAACCTTGTAGCAGGACTCAGATATCCTCCCTTCTTCCACCTTTTTGTGTCCTTTTGCTGAAGTAGAAGGAAATCATGACTGGTACCAGAAACCTAGTCAGCTATTGAGGGCCATGGAATTCATGGATCTTGGAGGGTAACTTACAGCTATTGCTGGAGAGGCTGCGGAGCAAGGGGAACACTCCTCCACTGTTGGTGGGAATGTAAGTTGGTTCAGCCACTCTGGAATGCAGTATGGGGGTTTCTCAGAAAATGTGGAATCAATCTCTCCAAAGACCCAGCAATACTGGGCATATACCCTAAAGCACATTTGCACTCCAAAGGCTGTGTTCATAGCAACATTATTCGTAATAGCAAGAACCTAGAAACAACCTAGATGGCCCTCAATTGAAGAATGGATTAACAAACTATGGTACATTTATACAATGAAGTATTACTCAGTTGTAAGAAAACGTGATATCCTAAGATTTGCAGCCAAATGGATGGATTCAGAGAATATTCTCCAGAGTGAGGCCTCACAAACTCAGAAAGATAAACTGGGGATGTACTCACTCATTGGTGGACTTTAAACAAAAAAAGCTAAGCATGTCCAAGTTGCAAACTACAACCACTGAACAGGTTGGGATCTGACACACCTGGGACTGGTACCTTGGATCCCACTCCCTCCAGAAGAACACCTGACCCAGTCTTGATGTTGGGGTGAGGAAAGCAGATCTGCCTGGAGTGGATGTTGAACTAAGCCACCTTGGGACCTTGGGACCTCATGCCCTTACTGGGGAGGAGATAAACTGATGGAGAGAAGAGTGAGTGACTGGGAGGGGCAAGAAGGGGAAGGGAGCCTGAACAAGGGGATACATGGATGAAAAATATGACCTTTATTTTCTTCATAATAAAAATAATTCATCTTCATAGATTCAATGGATGCTGGTATTGGTAAGGAACAATATAAAAAGTCTTCATAGATAATATAATATCATGTTAAAAAATTAAAATCCAGAAACAAACTAATAAACATTTAGGAGAAATAAATTAGCTAACTTGTTAATCTTTTGTTTTTAAAATAAAAAACAGTATTACAAAAAAATAATAAACACTAGCCAGATATAGTAACAGTCCTCTGATCAGTAGTGGAGAAGTGAGGCAAGAAAACTGCTATGAGTTCAAGGTCAGCCTGTGCTACACAGTGAATTATCATGCCAACCAAAAAGCAATATACTCTTTTTGGGAAACTTTTAAAGAAGAAATGTATTTTATAAATAATAAGAATAAAAAATAAATCTATGGGGAAAAAAAGCTAAAAACAAAACCTAAAACCTGACCCAATTTATACTGTTGACAGGTCTTTCGAGTTTGTCCTTTTGCCCTGCCCTCTGCTTTGGCATACCAACAGAAGTAGACTCTTGGGAAACCTGCCATTTCTCTTAGCAAGTGGAGCCAGAAGCAGGTTTGCACCATTACCAAGCCCGATCTTAAGCAACAGAAGCTCTTTGTTTTCTGCTGTCTAACTCGCTACTGATACTTACAGGTATTTCACAACCGTTCCTCCAGTTGCTGTGGGGAAGGTTTTAAATGATAGCTGCCTGCATAGAGAGGCACATAACTACTAGAGAAGAACACAACAGATGTGAGGTCTCAAAAGTACCAAAGGCTCTAGGCACATTTAGCTTCACCAGAGAATTTCAGAACTGGAAAGTCATGCATTTGATGCCCAGTAAAGAGCCCTTGGTTGCTATTCAAGTTTTCATTTACTTTTCTCAGCAAAGAACTCAGTGAAAGGAGGGGTATGATGCCTCTATTTTTACCTAAAAAGTCGTATTGTTCTCCGCCACACATATTTTTCACTGTATACGCAACATCCTCTGCTATAAAGCAGCATCTTTCAGTTTTGAAAGAAGTTAAAGGCTAATGCAAAGGCCACATAAACCCAATGTATAAGAGCTCTGCCTTCTCACCTCACCTACACCAACAAGTTCACTCCTGCATGTTGTCATACTGATGCTAGTGGGTCCCAGTGTCTTGCCTCACTGGATTTTGATATCTATCTTATGAAATAAATGATGCTCACTGACAAATAAGCTTGGGAAACAATATGAAATAGATGAACAACCTCTTGTCCATACTTAAATTCCCATTTTTGAAGCAGATCCTGTCCATAGCTGCTAAGAACTGATGCTTCCCCTGAGAGTATCATTAGATCTTTGACCCATGCTGGCTCTGTCTTTTCTCTGCAGTATTCAGAACTAATACAGTAAGAGACTGAGACAATTACTCTGTGAAGAGAATATAGAATATAAAGGATATCACATGTTTTGAGACACTATTGACTCTTTTCCACACACACACAAAAAATCCCACATGCACAGTAGGGATAACCAGAGTTTAAAGATCAAGGTTCCTTCCATTTAAAATGAGAAAAGCACCCCATGGGAAATTGAGAAAACAGCCTTGACTTTTAATTTTCAGATCTGATCTTGTTTGGCAAATTGAACTGTATTTTCTTTTTGATCTTCTCACCCTCTTTCCATGTTTTTTCTCCAACTTAGGTGACAGCCAAACTCCTATGCCAAAGGCAGGAAGCACAGAAAGTCGCAGCTTGATTCTAGTCCTAGTTATTCCTAAGAGTCGAGGTATAGCATAAGCTTCCATGACCTTTTCACTCTAGCCAGATGTAGCTTTTACTGAGAAACACTGACCTCTCTTATTAATCCATCCTCTGTCTATGTGTAATACAGCACAAACATGGGGCTGAGACCCTACACTGTGCCACAAACAGGAAATCTCTGGATACATTTCCTGACATTGGTAGCATGTCTGACAATATTGAGAAACGCTTAAGCTCATTAATGTTCTGAAAGATGAAACTGCCAACATATCTTCATGATCTCCAAGAATTTATTCAAGCAAGAGTGAAGAGATTGTTGAAGATACATATACTACCTACCCAAGGAAATCAAGCATAATATAGTGAAGCCATGGAAAAAAGAGATAAACAAACAATGTAACCCTGACAGCCCACCGACCCATCATGAATGGACCTAGAGCTGTAAAATCTCTTGAAATATTAAAAGTAACCTAGCATCGAACACTAGCCCAAAGAAATGTTACTAGACCCAAGGAAGCACACAGGAGACTATACCTAAATCTGAAATGTAGTCACCTGATCTTTGGGAAGACTGTGCAGATAGCCAAGGTTTCCCTTGCTCGAAAATACCTGGGAAGGGACCTTAGAGTTTCTAGTCTTCTGGCGGAGATTAGAGAGTGAAGGCAGCACAGGAGACTCTCATCTCCAAACGAAGATAGTTGACTCCAAGCCAAAGCAGAGTGGGAAGACCAATGGGTTACAGCAGCCTATGAAAAGCAGGGTGTGCTTCCTAGGAAGCTGCTAAAAATAGAAAAGGAGGAAACTGTGAGCAAAGATACATACGGTGAGATAAAAGCACTAACCTGAAGGCAGCGGAGGGGTCGGCACCTTACACAGGGTCCTGCAAGAAGGAGGACTTCATCTTCAATTCTTGATTTTCAGACAAAGGTTATAAGACATCTAAATCAGAAAGTATGTGCATAGACAGGAATTAGCAGAATGGTAACAAACAGCACAAGAAGCAAAAGAAAACTGTTTCTGGAACTGGAAAAGGAGAGAAAGATACAAACCCAACAAAGACTTTCATAAAATAAGGGGGGGCTGGAGAAATAGCTCAGGCGATAAGAGGAGAAGCAGAGTTCAGTTCCTAGCACCCACATGGCAACTACCAACAGACTGTAACTTCAGCTTTAGGATATCAAGTGCCCTTTATTGGCACCTATGAGCGTAGCATGCACATGGTACACAGACATACTTGTAAATCACCCATGTGCATTATATAAAAAGAGATGGTAGTTATGAAAGCTCTTCAATAATCTGGCTTGGAACATTTATTGATAGATGAAAAACTTACTAAGAACCTGCACAATAGGTTGCAGTTGACAGAGCTCATCACAAGTCCCCTTATAGAAACAGGAAAACAGGAAAGAATATTTGAAGTATGAAGGATTATAAGAGAATTGTTTTACTAGTTTGCTTTCTGTTGCTGTGATAACATCAAAACCAAAAGCAACTTGGGATGAAAGTGTTTATTTCAACCTTTATGAATGCCAGGACAAAAGTGTTTATTTCAACCTTTATAAATGCCAACATATAAACTCAATGCAAAACATACAAACAAAAACCTAGAGTCAAGAACTGAAGCAGAGACCACAGAGGAGTGATGCCCAGAGTAAGATCTCATTTGAGGTTTTCTTTTCCTAGGAAACTGTAGTGTGTATAAAGTTGACAAAATCTTGGTTAACTCTTCCTGCTCTTTCTGCTCTGTTTCTGGCCTCTCATTCTAAAGAAAGCCACTGGAACCTCTGTAGGGATTTTAAACTATTACTTATATAGATAAGATCTGCAAACTCTCTACCTATTCTGTACTGACTTTGATGGTTTGCCTTTTTGGTAGTCTTCCTTGAGTTTAACTAGATTCTTCCCATTTTACCATACTGGTGATGCTGATTTTTTTAAATGACAGTTGCTCAGAAGTTGGTGCCACACACTTTAAGTCCAGCTTTAAGCTGCACCATGGACTTCACATATACATTAAAACCTTAGAGACATGCATGCTCCATGACTCTTTCCCTGAATCCTACCCTCCACAGTGCATTGTTAAGGAATTTATTTAAACAGCTCTCTGTTTCAGAGACAGAAAAATGATAGGCATCATCTGGCCATCACTTATTTCATCTATGATATGCTTTCTTTCTCTAGACAGATCCAAATTTTTATTCATATTATTTTTTTTTATCCATTTGGAGAAATTTTAACACTTATCTCAGGGGAAATCTGAAGATGAAAGATTCACTTTGTATTTGATTTTTTTTTTTTTTTAAAAAAAAGGCTTCAATTTTGCCTTTTCTATTGAAGATTTGTCTTTTTTATCCCCTTATTATCAAATCTCTCTCTGATTTCCTTTTCTTGCTTGACGTCTGACAAAGCATCCATTGTAATTGTGACCCTTGACCTTCAGCAAAGTAACAGACCCAGTTCCACCTCACCTCAGCCAGTCCTCTCTCCTACCCCAACTCCACTTCTCCTCCTGACCTGAGCCCATGCCCCTCTGCAAACCCAGGCCCTTTTCTTCCAGGACTTTCCACATGATTTATTTTCTGCACATTTAATATGGTGATATTCTTGGTGTTGAATTCATAAATCATAATTCTACTTGTCCTCAGTACTTCCTGATCTAGCCTCTATCATCATATTGGAAATATTCTCAGTGACAATTTCATGCATTCACTTTTTTCTCTTTCTCCACCTTGAATTTTAGATTGGAATGGTGTCTCAATTAAGGTTTCTATTGCTGTGAAAAGACATCATGACCATGACAACTCTTACAAAAGAAAACATTTAATTGGGGTTAGCTTACAGTTTCAGAAGTATATCCATCATCATCATTGTGGGTAGCATGCAAGCAGACTTGGTGCTGGAGAAGAAGCTGAGAGTTCTGTATCTTGATCCACAGGCAGCAGAAGTAACTGTGTGTCACACTGAGCATAGTTTAAACAAGGAGACATCATTGCTCACCTCCACAGTGACACACTTCCTCCAACAAGGCTATACCTAGTTCAACAAAGTCACACCTCCTAATAGTGCCAAGGTCTATGGGGGCATTTTTTTTTCAAATCACGACAGGTGTTTCTCATGACTTTTTGCCAAGTTCTGTAATCCTTGCTTTGACTGACTACTCTGGTGATGAGGCAATCAAAGGCAATTTTTTTCTGTTACTATTTCCTTCTGATATATACTTCTACCAAAGTTTAGATGCTGCACATAGTAAAGATATTCAAAAAGATATTTTTCTGAAAGTGTATAGTAGACTTTGACCCTACTTATTTCAGTGTGCACCCCTTTCTTCACCCCATCCCCACTGCTAGTCATCTAATTCTTCCAGTTTCATTTCTACATTGATGCTACATATGAACAAATGGTAATCTCATGTATCTATATAAAATTTAGGATCCATAAATGAAAGAAAACATGTAATCTTTGTCCTTTGAGTTTGTCATTTATTTCCAGCAAATAACATGCATCTTATTTATAGCTGAGTAAAACATTATACCACTTGTTCTTTATCCAGTCCTCTGTAAACAACTACCAGGGCTGATTCCTTACCAAAGATGTTGTGAACAATGCTGTAGTAAATGCAGGGTGCAAGTATCTCTGCTTTGAGTTGACTTACAGTTTTCTTGCTACTCTCTCAGAGGCATTCCTGTATGCTCATATGGTAGTTCTATTAGTTTTGGTGACCTCTGTAGTGACTGGCCTACATGCATTCCAGCAAGCAGTAGGCTGCCTTTTACAAACATCCGCAACAGCATTTTCTCATATTGTTTTCTTAGTAGTGGCCACTTTAATGATATAAGATAAATCTAAATATTGCTGTTGCGTAGATTTCCCTAACAGCTAAAAATATTAAAAATATTTTCATATATCCATTTTCTATATGTATTTTATCTCTTTTTTGGAGACAGAGATTTTTTTGTGAAGTTTTGGGGCCTACTTAAAACTTGCTCTGCATAACAGACTGGCCTCCAACTCACAGAGATCTGCCTGCCTACACCTCCTGAGTGCTGGAATCAAAGGCTTGTACCACCACCACCCGACTGTATTTCATAACCTTCTGGTCATTAGTCCATTTATTGATTTTTTAAAAAAAAATCTAATTTTCTAGTTCTTTCTGTATTCTATATTCTAAGATTCAATAAGATGTATAGTTATCACAGGCTTTCTGCCACTCCGTAGAACCACCTCTTCGCTTGTTTTCTTTGATGAGTGAAAGCTTTTGAATTTTATGAAACACCGTTTGAAGTCTTAGCTTTGCTTCCTAACTGACTGAAGTCTTTTTAGAAAGCCCTTTCCTGTGCCTGTATCTTGAAGTCTTCCCTTGTATTTTTTGCCAATGGTTTCACGAATATCCCATACTTCATTAAGGTCTTTTATCTATTTGAAGATCATTTTTTCCTGTGGGATGAGAGTAAAGGCTGTAGTTTTATTCTTTTGTACACACTTCCATTGTCCTCAGCACCGTTTGCTGAGTCCCACCTTTTGTCAACATATGATTTTGGTAACTTTGTCAAAGCTATATTGATTTAGCTGTGTGCATTACATCTTAATGCTCCATTCTGTTTCATCAATTTATGTATCTGTTCTGGTACTAGTACCATGGCATTTTTTTTAATTACTATGGATCTCTAGTATAAATGGAAATTAGCTAATTCTAACATTTTTCTTTTAGTTCTTAATTGATTGGGTGACTCCATCTGGGCCTTGGGATGTTTTCAGTTATTATACATTTTATTACTGTTTTAATCTGACTATCTATTACAGACCTATGTAAGTTCTTTATATCTTTTTGGTTTAAATTTCATAGGGGATATGCTTCTATAAATACATTCTTTTTTTAGAATTCTAATTTATTAAAATATAAGAATTATTGACTTTTTTATTTGAAAGTTTTTTTTTTACATACCAACACAATTCCCCTCTCCTCCTCTCCTCTCTCTCACCCCCCAGCTTCCCCTGACTCCACCCCATCATTCAATCCTCAAAGAGGATAAGGCCTCCTATGAGAAGCCAACAAAGTCTGAGATGTCAGGTTACGGTAGGACCTAGTCCCTCTCCCCTGTATCAAGGCTGAGCAAGGCATCCCTCTATAAGGAATGGGTTTTAGAAAGCCCGTTGGCCCATCAGGGATAAATAATGTTCCCCCTGCCAGAGGTACAACTGCTCAAGACACACAACTGTCTCCACATTAAGAGGGCCTAGTTCTGTTCCATGCAGGATCCCCAGCTGACACTCCAGAAGTCAGTGAGCTCTCAGTAGCTCAGATCAGCTGTCTCTGTGGGTTTCCACTTCATAATCTTGACTCCTTTGCTCATATAATTCCTTCTCCATCTCTTTGGACTCCAGGACCTCACCCCATATCTTAGCTGTGAATCTCTGCTTCTGCTTCCATCAGTTGCTAGATGAAGGTTCTATGACAACAATTAGGGTGGTCATCAACTTGATTACAGGGGAAGGCAAGTTTAGGCCATCCTGTTCCCTCATAAAATATTTTTTAGGTATTTTCTAATAATCCTCTAAACTTCTGTGGTATCAGTTATGTTGTCTCTTGTCCATCTCTAATTGTGTTAATTGTACATAATTTTATTATCAACTTTGTTTTTATTCCATGTTGACCAAATACAGTATAAAAAGATTGCTTCACTTTTGGAATTTGTTAAGACTTGCTTTGTATCTTAAAATGTGTCCTATTTTAGAGAAAAATGTGTGCCCTTTAGAATTGGGTAGAATATTACGTAGATGCCTACTGAGTTCAATTGTTCTATAAGGCATAATAACTGAATTATTTTATCTGCTTGTTTTGCCTATTGGTGAGAGTAAGCTACTAAAGTAGCCTGCCATTATTGTATTGAAATCAGCCTGTATTTTTACATCTGAGAGCTTTTCAGTTATGAAATTAAATTTACTAGTGTTTAGTGCATTTATGCGTAGAGTTGTTTTATCATCCAATTTTTTATTAGTCATTATGAGTTGATGTAATTTATCTCTTCTAATTTTGGTTTGAAGTTAGCTTCATCTATTTTAGAATAAAACACTTTTGTCTTCCTTGTTCTTCCTGTTGGAGAACATTTGTTCATTTTTTTACCCAAAGCTATGTTGATAAACAATGTTTTTCACAGACAAGTGGAAGGATAATGGTTTTCTCAGTTTTAAATCTGTATTTTATTTTGATTGGAAAATAAAACCTTTGTTCTGTATATGTAATATTTTAGCTATAATATGGCTTGGGGAGTCTATATGTATCTTGTCTTTTTGACTTATTGCTTTCTGCATCTAAGTAGCTATTTCTCTATATTTGATAACATTTTCCTTTGTATTTATTAAATATATCTTCTATGCCTTTAATTTTAACTTTTCCCTTTTCTCTGCACATAGTTTATACATTTTGCCTCTTGTTTTTTATGGATCTCTTATTCTCTGCTTATATGTTAATCATTGCCTAAGCATTGTAATTTATCAACTTTGTTGTCAGGATGTAATATTTTGTGTTTCATAGGACATAGGATACATTCTATTGGTTAGGATTTCTAGTGCTTATATTTTTATTTGATTTTTAATTTTTAAAGTTTTCATTTGACTTTTTCCAGCATTTGCTATCTATGGAATTCATTGTTCATAACTCTTATTGATTTCTTTATTTCATTGTTTTCTGCTACTTATTTATATTATCTTCAAATTTATTCATGAGGTTACTTGTATTTGGTTAATTTTCTTATTGCTACTCTTTAAAATTTTTAGTTTTGCATCTCATCCACTATCTCTTCTTGGTATCTATTTCTGTGGAGTTGATTTTCACTACATTATAGAAACTATATCAGTTAATATATTTATAATGCTGAAGTGTCTTTAGGTTTTAGTAGAGTAAAGGTGTGTCACTTGCCTCATTAGACTAGGTATGTAGTACACCAGCCTCATATGTTCAGGACACTAAGCATAATCTCTGTTACCATTATGAGATAATAATAACTGCAGAAGCAATTGCAGTTTATTTGTTTCTAATGATCTCTTTAAATCCATTAATTTCTTTTAAAGTATAAAGGAACAAAGATAGCATAGTGTACTATAAGATATTAGTTACTGTGCTCATAAATTGAAAAAGATCTTAGCAATACTAAGAATATATATTAGAACAATAGAGAAAATAAAGAGAGAATAGTAAGTAGGACTGGTTGTTAGGGTAAATGAAAGTTAAAGATTACTAGTTAACAAGTAGAAAATAGAAGAAATAGGAACTAAGACAGAGAAAATGAGATGGTAATGAGAGGGGAAGTTTATCATTTGTATGTAGAGAAAACATGTTAGAATAAGTACAGAAACTGAATAATCATAAAATACAAGCAATTGAGAGATGTTTCTACACTAGTGAAGCAATGGATCAATTCTCCCTGTAGATCAGAATAGGAAGAACAGCTCATTAATACATTGTGTAGGACGAGAAGGTGGGAAGTTTAGAAGACCACCTGAATGAATTGGGGGTAGAGGTTCTCCATTTAAGAGGAGTTCTTTTATTGTACAAGTGAGTTGTTTCAGTTCCCTAAGATATCATGCAAAAAAGTCAATACAGATTGGCTCATGCACAAGTCTGGGAAACTAACATGAGCCATTGTAAATGTAATTTCTAGTATGCAATCTGACTTTCAAAAAAGCAATGTAAATTAGTATTATAAGAATGAAAAAGCACTTATTCATTAATATGTTGGCCTAATCAAAGTCTTGAATCATAGAGTACCTTGACTACTGCTCTTTACTGCCAGTATATAGCATTCCAAGATTCAGGATTTATTGACCATGCTTGTGACAATTCTGAATACAGAATTCTTCCATTTCCTGGTCTTCCTACCACAGAATATCCTGTAGGCTTGCACTCAATCTTTCACACAGTCCTTTTGAGGGAGTATGGGTTGAGAAATTACAGAGACAGAAAGAATAGGCAAAGAAAGAAATACTACAGTTGGAAGGGATCTCAGTCAATGATGAAGCCCAGAGTTTATTTCAAAGGGCCTTGTTATCACCAAAGTCAGAGGAGGCAAAAACACCTCCCACTTTCTAGTACACCATGGTTCAAAGTACAAAGTACATACAAGTGCAAAACCTTCCTTAATTCACAAAACATCTAGTAACTACATCTTAAGGCAAAGCATCTTGTAATACAGCCTTGGGGAGCAAAACTTCTGACATGCCTTTGAACAAACATCAAAACAAACTCAAATTCTCTGACCTTGAGACAAGATGGAAACAAGCCACAAGCTGGAATCTTTGTGGGCTCCCACAGTACTCAGATTAAATCTCTCCTTTCCCTGAAATGTCTTATTGATCAAACTGTGTCTATAAAAGGCTGTGTATGTCTTCAGATTAAACCATTTAGACCAGATTAGTCAATTTGAAGTGGTGAGACTAAGTCGTACAGGTTACTTGCTGTACTATATTGCCCAGTTAGCATCAGTCAGCAATCCTGCAGAAGCTGCTGCCCTGCCTTATCCCCAACACAGCACTATCCATGGGGTGGGGTGGCTCTGATTCCCCAGTATATTTCCATATCAATGGAGACAATGTGGCCATGATTATGTTTCATTTTCTTTCTCTTTGAATATGCTTCATTTACCAGTGTTTGCTCCACTCAACTTGAATTGAGATTAACTCCATTTCATGGGATTCTGTGACTATCCGTGTCTCCTGCTCATGGAGGGTAGAGATGGCTTGGGGGTTAGAAATCTTGGGTTGTGCTGTTGTCTCTGCTATTGCTCTTCCCAGTAGAGCAGGTTGTTTGTAGCATTTTTGTACCCTCCTTACTTTAGTTCACTAGGTTTATTATTATTATTATTATTATTATTATTATTATTATTATTAACTAAAAGCATGAAACAAGGAGAGAGGGCTAGAAATGGCATGAGGTCTTAAAGATGCAAAGCTCACCTCCATGACATATTTCTCATGTAAAGCCATATTTTTTTTTTTTTGCTGTGCATGGTCTCTTTATTTTTTATTATTATTATGAATAAAGAAATCACATTTTCTATCCTTGGATATATTCAAGGTCCCTTCCCCCACCCACCACATCAGGTCATTCTCTCTTCTCTACATCTCCCCATCCCCCCCCAAGGGCAGGTGGTCCCAAAGTCCCATGGTCCCAATATTGCTTAGTTTAGCCTCCACTCCTAGCAAATCCACTTTTCTTCCCCCAACATCAAAACTGAGTCAGGTGTTCCTCTAGGGAGAGTGGTCTCCAAAGAGTCAGTCCAAGGTGTTTCTGATCCCAAGCTGTTCAGTGGTTGTGGTTTGCAGTTTGGCATGCTTTGCTTTTTTGTTTGTTTGTTTTGTTTGTTTGTTTGTTTGTTTAGAGTTCACTAATGAGTGAACACATCCCCTGCTTATCTCTCTGGGTTTGTGATACCTCGCTCAGGAGGATATTCTCCAAATCCATCCATTTGCCTGTGAATTTTAGGATATCATTTTTTCTTAATGCTGAGTAGTACTCCATTTTGTAGATGTACCACAGTTTATTAATACATTCTTCAGTTGAGGGGCATCTAGGTTGCTTCCAGGTTCTTGCTATTACAAATAATTCTGCTATGAACATAGTTGATCTAATGGCATTGAAGTGCGATTGTGCATCTTTAGGGTATACACCCAGAAGTGGTATTGCTGGGTCCTTGGGGAGATTGATTCTCAATTTTTTGAGAAACTGCCATACTGCATTCCAGAGTGGCTGAACAATCTTACTCTCCCACAACAATGGAGGAGTGTTCCCCTTGCTCTGTACCCTCTCCAGCATAGACTATCTTTTGTGTCTTTTATCTTAGCCAATCTGACAGGTGTCAGGTGGTATCTCAAAGTTGTTTTGATTTGTATTTCTCTGATGGCTAAAGATGATGAGCACTTTTTCAGGTGCTTTTCAGTCATTCATAATTCTTCTGCTGAGAATTCCCTTTTTAGATCTGAACCCCATTTTTTGATTGGGTTATTCAAGGTTTTGGACTCTATTTTCTTGAGTTCTTTATATATCTTAGAGATCAGTCCTCTATCACTTGTAGGTTTTGTGAAAATCTTTTTCTATTCTGTAGGCTGTCGTTTGACAGTGTCCTTGAGTAAAGCCATACTTTCTAGCTGTTTTCAAACACTGCATTCAAGCGCCTAAGTTCATGGGAGAGGTTTATGAGCTGACCCACGATCTAGAGAAGTAAAGCTTCTGATTATTTGTGAAGTACAAACTAGATAGTTTCTCAGCATCTGAGTCATACACTTCACAGGTTCTCTGAATTTTTTTTTTTTTTTTTTTTGCTCACAGTCCCTAACTGGGGATAGGGAGTACTCTCAAATGTTTTCTTTCAGATTCATGGGTACATAGGAAAGTGAAATTTATTCCTAGTCCTCTGTCTTCTGTTTCTTTTACATTCATTTTTAGTTCTCATTTTGGTTTCAATTACTTCCTCTTTCATAGTGTCTACTTTTCCCATTAGAATCTTTATTATTCTAATTCTGCCTAATGACTTTTTATGACTGTAGTTTTTCTTCTTATCCTTTTCTGTACATTGTGACTTTTCTCTTTTTACATTGTGGCTTAACAAAAAAAGCACATCACACATTGGATTTTATAGTTCTTTGCATATAATTTAGTGAGGCTAGATAGGAGTTGTTCAATGTTTAATATTGACAATGTTTATTGGCCAGTTTTCTCAAGAGTCTTTAAATCCATTTTTGCTCTTGATTTTGAACTTTTCTAAGAGGTTTTGCTTAGGAAGATTGCATCTTACATCTCTCTGCTGTACTTCATTGTTACCACACAGAATAATTTGATATAGTAAGAGGTTGTGAGTTAGAAAGGGTATTGAATAAATTGTGATCAAATTACAGTTCTCAGACATGAACTGAGAAGACTGAAAGGAGCTAGACCAAGGACATTATTGTCTCCCCCTCCAAGATAATCCCGACAACAGAGAGCAGATACCAGTTGTGAAGAAGGGCATTAGTACATATCCCAACAATTTCTTAAACTCTGCCAAGAGTTATGAAGGGATTTCTCAAATTTTCACCAAAAAACAAGACATAAAAAACTTGGTAACTTTTCTATAATTGACCTTCTAAGAATAGAACTTCAAAACATTATCACTGGCATGTTCTTTCACATTCAACTGAATTACTTAACAAAACTGTCATATAAGCATCCATACTATTATTGGCTGAAGCAACCTCTACTTCATGTGAGCACCTTGTGCCCATGGCTCTCTAGACTCAGATTGTATAGCTTTTCTTTGACCTGTACTCTAGCTTGCTTACGTATTCAAGAAAGGACAATAATTTTTAATTTCTCAATATTTGTTTTTTCTTGATGAAAAGAAATAAATGACAATTCCAAGCTATTTCCATAAAACTAAAATTATTAGCACGTACCTCTGCTTCATAATATGTGGTCTAGGAACAAGAAACTATTTCCTGCATGTGCTGAATAAATACTATTGAGCAGAGATTTGGCAGGGTTTATCTCAGGAGGCAGAAACACTAGGACAAAGTTTGAACAAAGCCCCAGACCTTAGTAGGCCCCCAGACCTTAGCACAACCAACTCCATGATGGAAGTGTCATTCAGACTATAAAACTCAGCATATAGACAGCACCACCAACCAAACAGAAAACAAAGACCTAATCCATCAAAGTCCATAGTTATGGGAAAGTCTCTAAATGTACTAACCTTGCTTTTTAGCTTTCATAGCTCTATTTCTGACTAACCATTCTTGTTAACTGAAAAATGTCAACTCAGGATATGAACTTTGTGCTTAAAATCTTGCCCTGAGGAAAAGCTCAGAAGTACAATGGGATCCAGAACATGCAGTATAGTCAATGGCTGGCTAATAAAGATTTTCTGTTGGCTTAAACCCATGTCCAAGCAGTTTTTCCTGGTAAATACTGCAAAGTCAGATTCAAAGTCCTAAGTAATCAACACACATGAAATTATAGTAAAAAATATAGGTGGTTATTTGAATTGTAGAAAATTAAAATTTGTAAATGATTAAAATTTGCATTTCTTTTTGATTACCTATTCTTATGTTGTCTTAAAAAGCTATAATTCATCTAGAGAAACTTGAGTTTTTGCTTGTTAATCAGATAGGACAAAGAGAAAATTACCTCTTCAAGGAAGGTCACCAGCTGACTACACCCATAGTATCCAAAGAGATATGATAAGCTCCATAATACATAATACAACTAAACTTGCTTTCTGTAGGAAGGTTGGTGACTCTGATATAAAGTTCAGTTGAATCTCAAGGCTACCATTATAGTCTCAATGGTATTTTTTTTGACACTGAGGAGATAAGTATAAGGAGGTGTTTAGTGAACTAGTTCAGAGGTAGCCCAGGTTGGATTTGCATAGGAACAAAAAATCTATCTATTAACTTTCAAGTTTTTTTGGCAAACTTCTTGAGCTGATATCCAAGGAGTACTGAAGTACTTGAACTTTAACTTAGAATGTGGGGATCTTAGGTTTATTTGGGCAAGACATGGTACTTTTACTTACTTGTAAATGAAAACTTGCAATCTATGAAATTCTGAGGGCAAAGTAGAGTCCATTTTCTAAATGCAGCTTTACTCTGATCTCTGTCCTTTAACCCATTGTATTAACCTAATGATTATTTGCTTTTGTCTTTTGTTTTTGCTCATTCTGGGGCCACTGGGCTATATGCTTAGCCTCTACATTGTGATGTTATCACAAACTTTCTGTTCACTGAGGGAAGTCACTGAGCTTTTATTATAAATATTTGAAACTAGAAAAGAACACTGATGAAGACAGAATTTGGATAATCTCATTCCAATCTTCTTATGATATTTAAATTTCTAATTAGCCTATAGAATTTTTAAATGGGCAGGGAAATAAATGAATTATCTTCTAATGCTACTCAATTAAATCACTTGTAATTCAAAAGTTAGAAAATTTAGTGAAGCAAACTGAAGATTTGTTCTTATGACCTTTCAGGATATTTGGTCATCCAGCATTTTAGATTAAGTAATCACTATTCTAATTAAAACCACATATTTTCTTTTTTCTTTTTTTTATTTAATTTTTTTAAAACATATGCACAACTGATCCCCCTTTCTCTCCTCTTTCCAGTCGTCCTCCACCTTCTCCCCCACTCCATCCCCTCATCCATTTCTCAGAGAGAGTGAGGGTGAGTAAACAGAGTATGCCTTATCCAGTTGAGGTAGGACCTATTCTCCCCCACTGTAGAGAGCTGGCATCTTAAAGATAGCACTGGCTTCCGCCCTCCACCTTCCCAATGGTGAGTGCTCTCAGTGATAAACAACTCCATATTGGCTAAGGCTAAGAATCTGGCTTGCTTCTGCGTACCTGGGCCTATCGGTAGTGTCCACATGGCGTACTAGGGCTGGCTGCCCAGAGGCTATTTAGGCCACGAGCGGGTTTCCCCGGGGTCAGAAGAAGAAGATTGTTCAAGGTTCCTGAATAAACTGCTGAAAGAAGAGCCTGGTGTTGCGTCTTCCTTGCTGGTTGAGGTGGTTGCGACATCCCCCCAGTACCGAGGCTGAGCCAGGTGTTCCTCTGTAGGCAATGGGCTCCAATAAGCTATTTCATGCACCAGGAGTAAATTCTATTCCTACTACCAGAGACCCCACAAACTACCCACACCATTTGACTGTCATCCACATTCAGAGGACTTATTTCAGTCCCATGTAAGTTCCCAGCTGTCATTTCAGAGTCAGAGAACTCCCAACAGCTCAGTTTAGCTGTGTCACTGAGTTTCCTCATCATGATCTTGATCCCTCCTCCCACTCTTTGACTGGAAGGAATCTTGCCCTTAGTGCTTACTTCTGGATCTCTTAATCAGCTTCCAACAGTTGCAGAATGAAGAGTCTATAATGACAATTTGGGTGGTTTTCAGTTTGATATTATGGGTGGACCAGTGTAGGCAACCTCTCCATTATTGCTTGTAGTCTTGGTCTGGGTCATCCTTGTGAGTTCTTGAGTATTTCCCTAACACCAGGTTTCTCTCTAACCCTATAATGGCTCCCTCTGTCAAGATATCTATTTTGTTATTCTCTGTCACCCCCCCCCAACTCACTTATCCATTTCCTCTTGACTTAGTGTTCTCTTCCCATCTTCCCTTGTATCCTCCCTCATCTGGCACCATTGTCCCAAATACTTAGGAGATCTTATCTATTTCCCCTTCCCAAGGCCATCTATGATTATCTCTCTTAGGTTCCTCCTTGCTACCTATCTGCTCTGGTGTTGTGGATTGTAGCCTGGTTATCCTTTGCTTTATGTCTAAAATCCAGTTATGACTGAGTACATACCATGTATATCTTTCTGGATCTGTGTTACTTTATCCAGGATATTTTCTAGTTTCATCTATTTGCCTACAAATTTTAGGATGTCATTTTTTTTTACTGATGAATATTATTTCATGAAACCACATAATATTTTAAATGTCAAAACTGTCATCTATAATGTCAATGTTATAGTCACATTAGATTTAAAAAAGACTGTCCATCACCAAGATCTCTGGAATGAAGCTTTCTCTGGACAGTGTCAAAGAGCAAATGTCTTGCCCTCCCATGTATACTATAAACTTACGATGGCTCAATGTACATACATACATATGATAGTGGCCAACCTACATAGCTGTTGCTAGTCTTCTTACTCAGACATGAAGAGTGCTAAGGTTCAGGCATAACTCCTTAAAGAATCATCAAAAGGCTTCTTGAGTCTTTCTCTAAGACACCCTATTTAGCAGATCTAGCTTTGGTCTTGGAATTTGCAATAGCAGGCTCCTCTTCCATAGTTTTCAGGCATTACATTACAATGTTTCTGGGTGTCATCAGAAGGTAGCCTTTATCCTGAATAATTTTTTCTTAGTTTTTATGTGGATTCCAGGGATCAAACTTTGGTTTCCAGTCTTGCTCAGACTGAGCCATCTTGGAGTTCTAAGAACAGTCTTTTAAAGAATCATTCATAATTTGTTTTGTTATTTTTTTAGAAAATGGGCTTGCACAATAGATATCAATTCTACTTTCAGAGACAGATGGCATATTTGTTTCCTGGGAAGGAAGTTAGGGCAACAGTGACATGAACAGTTCTTCTCTACTAGGTATGGGGACCTGAGTTTGATGAGGCTCTTTTCCCTTTTTTTATGAATAAAGTCATATTTTTTATCCATGTATCCCCTTATTCAGACACCCTTTCCCCTCCTGACCCTCCCTCTCACTCACTCTCCTCTTCATCACTTTATTTCCTCTCCAGCAAGGGAAGAGGTCCCAAGGTCCCTAGGTCCCAAGGTAGCTTAGTTCAGCATCTACTCCTAGCAGATCCACTTTCCTCACCCCAACATCAAGACTGAGTCAAGTGTTCTTCTGGAGAAAGTGAGCTCCAAGATACCAGTCCAAAGTGTTTCAGATCCCACGCTGTTCAGTGGTTGTGCTTTGCAACTTGGACATGCTTAGCTTTTTTTGTTTAAAGTCTACTAATGAGTGAGTACATCCCCTGCTTATCTTTATGAGTTTGTGAGACCTCGCTCAGGAGAGTATTCTCCAAATCCATTGATTTGCCTGCAAATTTTAGGATATTATTTTTTCTTACTGTTGAGTAGTATTCCAATGTGTAGATGTACCACAGTTTGTTAATCCGTTCTTCAGTTGAGGAGCAACTAGGTTTTTTCCAAGTTCTTGCTATTATGAATAATGTTGCTACAAACATAGTTGACCTAATGCATTTGGAGTACAAATGTGCATTTTAGGGTATATGCCCAGTAGTGGCATTGCTGGATATTTAGGGAGATTGATTCCCAGTTTTCTGAGAAACCCCTATAATGCATTCTAGAGTTGCTGAACAAGTTTACATTCCCACCAACAATAGAGGAGTGTTCCACTTGCTTTACGACCTTTCCAGCATAGGCTGCTATCTGCATCTTTTATCTTAGCCTATCTGACAGGTGTAAGGTGTTATCTCAAAGTTGTTTTGATTTGCATTTCTTTGATGGCTAAAGATGTTGAGCATTTATTCAAGTGACTTTCAGTCATTTGTAATTCTTCTGCTGAGAATTCTCTCTTAATTCTGAACCCCACCTTTTAAATGGGTTATTGAGGGTTTTGGCTCTAGTTTCTTGAGTTCTGTCTATATATTAGAGATCAGTCTTTTGTCAATGTAGGGTTGGTGAAAATCATTTCCAATTATGCAGCCATTTTATCTTATGAACTATTTCCTTGGATTTACAGAAGCTTCTCACTTTCAGGAGGTCCCACATATTGATTGTTGTTCTTAGTGTCTGTGCTACTGGTGTTTTATTTAGGAAGTGGTCACTTGTGCCAATTCGTTGGAGGGTGTTTCCCACTTTCTTGTCTATTAAATTCAGTGTGTCTGGGTTTACAATGACATCTTTGATCCACTTGGATTTGAGTTTTGTGCAGGGTGATAGGCCTGGATCTATTTGCATTGTTCTACACACTACCATCCAGCTATGCCAACACCATTTGTTAAATTTTTCCATTAAATTTTGGGCTTCTTTGTCACAGATCAGGTGTTCATAGGTTTTTGGGTTAATGTCAGGAACTTCAATTTGATTCAATTGATCCACAATTCCGTTTTTTATGGCAGTACCTGGCTGTTTTTAATACTGTAGCTCTATAGTATAACTTGAAATCAGGGATGATGATGCCTCCTGAGGTTCTCTTGTTGAATAAAACTGTTTTGTCAATCCTGGTTTTTCTGTCATTCCAAATTAAATTGATTATTGTTCTTTCAAGGTCTGTAAAAAATTGTGTTGGGATTTTTATGAGAAGTGCATTGACTCTGTAGATTGCTTTTGATAGAATTGCCATTTTTACTATGTTGATCCTACCTATCCAGGAACATGGGAGATTTTTCCATTTTCTGATATCCTCTTCATGTTCTTTCTTCAGTGATTTAAAGTTTTTTGTCACACAGATCTGTTACTTCTTTGGTTATTGTTACTCCAAGATATTAAATGATATTTGCAGCTATTATAAAGGGTGATATCACTCAATTCTTTTTTAGCCCCTTTATCTTTAGTGTATAGGAGGGTTACTGATTTCTGTGAGTTAATCTTCTATCCCACTATATTGCTGAAGGTCTTTATCAGCTGTAGAAATTCCTTGGTATAATTTTGTGTATCACTTATGTATACAATCATATCATCTGAAAATATAGAATTTCATTTCTTTTTTTCCAATTTGTACCCCCTTAATCTCCTTTCATTCTCTTATTGCTTTAGCTAAAGCTTCTAGAACTATATTGAATAGATAAGGGGAGAGAGGACATCCTTGTGTATGTAGTTCCTGATTTTAGTGGCATTGCTTTGAATTTTTCTCCAAAAAGTTTGATGTTGACTGTCGGCTTCTTGTAAACCACCTTTATTATATTTAGATATTTTTCCTGTATTCCCGATCTCTCCAGGAGTTTTATAAAAAAAAGAATGTTGGATTTTTTTCAAAGGCATTCTCAGTGTCTAAGGACATGATCATGTGAGATTATGTGATTTTTTTCCTTCAGTTTGTTTATATGCTGGATGACATTTATGGTTCTTAGTATGTTGAACCATCCCTGCATTTCTGGGATGAAGCTTACTTGATAATGGTGGATGATTTTTTTTATATGTTGTTGTACATGTTTTGCCAGAATTTTGTTGAGAATTTTAGTATCAATATTTATGACAGAAATTGGTCTGTAATTCTCCTTTTTTATAATGTCTTTAAGTTGCTTAGATTTTAGGATAGTTGTGGCCTCATAGAAAGAATTTGGCAATATTCTTTCAGTTTCTACTGTGTGAAGCAGTTTGAGGAGTACTGGTAATATGTTTTCTTTGAATGTCTGGTAGAACTCTGCACTCAAACCATCTGGACCTGGATTTTTATTACCTGGGAGGCTTTTAATGACAACTTCAATTTCCTTTAGGGTTATAGGTCTGTTTAGGTTTTTAATATGATCTTGATTTAATTTTGGTAAATGGTACCTGTCCAAGAAACTTTCCATTTCTTCTAGATTTTCCATTTTTGTAGAGTATAGATTTTCAAAATATGATCATATAATTCTCTGGATTTCATGGGGGTCTCTGTTAGTTTTTTGCACATGAATGGAATCTCAACACCGGAAGTACCACACTAGAGTTTATTACAGCAGGGAGCAGAGATGGGGCAGAAGGGGGCAGAGAGAGGAGAGAGAGAGAGAGGAGAGTGGGGCTTGTGTGAGCCCTTGCATTAAAAGGGTGGGTGGGCCCATGTTTGCATCGCCATACCCAGGGGCTGATTGACAGTTATATTCCAGGTGAATGTAAGCTTTGGAAATCTTTACATTTCACCCTTTGATCATATATAAAAAAAAAATCGGGTTTATGGTGAGGGGATGGGACGGAAATAGGTCGTCGTGGTCATCTTTGTTACTTCCTGCTGACACAAGGATGGAGAGGTTTTTAGCTCATCTTGCTGGCAGAATGAAGGATTTGGATCATAGGGCCATGGAAGTTTGTTTCCTGGAGCTCGGAAAAAAAATATGAGTTAGTGATAGAGCTTTGGGAGTGACAGGCTAAGGGGAAAGGAGGGAAGGAAGAAAGTTGGGAGTAAACCTTGAGTTAGCTGCATTGTGGGAATGGTTATTTTCTTCTGCTAAGGGATTCTATTGTCTACTGCCTGTATGTTAATGTCTGTGGATCTTTGCTAGGCCTGGGAAAGGGAAAGGGTTAAAGTGTCTTGTATCTTGCCTACCTGGACTCCAGCAGGGGGTTGGGGAATGATCTTTGTTTTACCTGAGAGGCATCTTCAGGGAGGGGCTGCTTTAACTGAAGAGCTGAATATCCTTTGTTTACCTTGAATTCCAAGCAGACTGCCTGGGGCCCTTTGTTTACCACCTTGGCTTCTGCTTGGGCATCTGCAAAGGAAGCTTGTAGCTGGTTTTTAAGCTTTTGGGTCTATCTGGCTATTTTGAGGAGGGGGGAATAAAAGATTTAAAATTAGGCAAATGAATCCAATGAGGGAAGGAGTTGTCAATTACTCTATATGGTCTCATCTACTTTGGAGAGGAGAAGGCAGGTGATGGAGGAGGGGAGGAAGCAGATTGTCAGGAAGGTAGAACTTCCTGATTGGAATGGTTGGACCAGCTGGAGAGTTTGGGTTTAGGCAAAGTGATCACTAAATTAAATGAAAGCTCTTACTTTCTAAGAAATTTCTTTTTATTAAAGCTGTTGGGCAACTCGGCATAACTAAAAGTGACTGAGTAATAGGAATTTCTCTAAAAATGAAATTAATCGGCGGTGTCTGATAAGGTTGCATGGATTTGCCTCCTACCCCGACAATTGTTAAGGCCTGAAAGAAAGAAAGAGATCCCAATACTCCTGCAGAACTGAGAGCACAGCTCCAATGTTCACCAGGAAAGAAATGGTCTAGCCAGAAACCTCAATATCCACCAGAGACTCTCTCTGTGTGATAACGTTTGCCGGACCGAGAGGGCCTGGACACCATCATTCATCCTCGGCCAGTCCCAGGACATTATGCACCTCATCCAACCATGGCACCAATGTTAGTTTTTTGCACGTGGCCCGTGAATGGAATCTCAACACCGGAAGTACCACACTAGAGTTTATTACAGCAGGGAGCAGAGATGGGGCAGAAGGGGGCAGAGAGAAGAGAGAGAGAGAGAGAGAGAGAGAGAGAGAGAGAGAGAGAGAGAAGAGAGTGGGGCTTGTGTGAGCCCTTGCATTAAAATGGTGGGCGGGCCCATGTTTGCATCGCCACACCCAGGGAGATGATTGACAGTTACATTCCAGGTTAATGTAAGCTTTAGAAATCTTTACAGTCTCCCTTTTCATTTCTGATTTTGTTTATTTGGATACTCTCTCTCTCTCTCTCTCTGCTTTTGGGTTAGTTTGGATAACAGTTTATCTATCTTGTTGACTTTCTCATGAAGGAC
>PVIH01022731.1:0-26463 GCA_004025045.1 Sigmodon hispidus | reverse complement strand
AGAGACCTTGAATAAGGATATATAGGGAAAGCTGAACACAAAGAAAATATATGTGTAGCAATCTTATTTGTATTTCTACCCTTGATAAGCCATGCTTATGATTCTTATCCTCTGTATAGTTATTGTTAACTCTTCTGCATTTTAAATTCTTTTTACTGTTTTTTTTTGATAAATACAAAATAAAGAAGAAAAAAAAGAAAAAAGAAAAAAGAAAAAAAAAGATAGATAAACCCTTATTTAAACTACCTAAAAAGCAAAGAGAGAGTATCCAAATCAACAAAATCAGAAATGAAAAGGGGAACATAATAACAGACCCCCAGGAAATACAGAGAATTATCAGATCATACTTCGAAAATCTATACTCCACAAAATTGAAAAACCTAGAAGAAATGGACAGCTTTCTGGACAGGTACCATTTACCAAAACTAAATGAAGAACAGATTAATTACCTAAACAGGCCTATAACCCTTAAGGAAATTGAAGCTGTCATTAAAAGCCTCCCCCAAAATAAAAGCCCAAGTCCAGATGGTTTCAGTGCAGAATTCTACCAGACATTCAAAGAAGAATTACTACCGTTACTCCTCAAACTATTTCACACAGTAGAAACTGAAGGAATATTGCCAAATTCCTTTTATGAGGCCACAATTGCCCTAATATCCAAGCCACTCAAACACAACAAAGAAGGAAAATTACAGACCAATTTCCCTCATGAATATTGATGCTAAAACTCTCAACAAAATTATGGCAAACCATATATAACAACATATAAAAAGAATATCATCCACCATGATCAAATAGGCTTCATCCCATAAATGTAGGAATGGTTCAACATATAAAAAACTGTAAATATCATCCATCATATAAATAAACTAAAGGAAAAAATACATAATCATATCCTTAGATACTGAAAAAGCCTTTGACAAAATCCAACACTCCATTATGATAAAAGCCATGGAGAGATCAGGAACACAGGGAAAATATCTCAATATAATAAAAGCGATTTACAAGAAGCTGACAGCCAACCTCAAACTTAATGGAGAAAAACTCAAAGCAATCCCACTAAAATCAGGAACTAGACAAGGATGTCCTCTCTTCTCTTATAGTTCTTGAAGTTTTAGCTAAAGCAATAAGAGAACGAAAGGAGATTATGGGGATAAAAATTGGAAAAGAAGAAGTGAAACTATCTCTATTTGCAAGTGACATGATTATATACATAAGTGACCCACAAAAGTCTTCCAGGGAACTTCTACAGCTGATAAACACCTTCACCAATGTAGCAGTATACAAGATTAACTCAAAGAAATCAGTAGCCCTTCTATACACTAAAGATAGAAGAGCTGAAAAAGAAATAAGGGAAACATTACCCTTCATAATAGCTGCAAATAGTATTAAATACCTTAGAGTAACTATAACCAAAGAAGTAACAGACCTACTTGACAAAAACTTTAAATCACTAAAGAAAGAAATTGAAGAGGATATCAGAAATGGAAAGCACTCCATGTTCCTGGATAGGTAGGATCAACATAGTAAAAATGACAATTTTACCAAAAGCAATCTACAGATTCAATGCACTGCCCATCAAAATCCCAACACAATATTTTTTGGACCTTGAAAGAATACTCAATTTCATTTGGAATAACAGGAAAGCCAGGATTGCCAAAGCAATTTTGCTCAACAAAAGAACCTCAGGAGGCATCACCACCCCCAACTTCAAGTTATACTATAGAGCTACAGTAATAAAAACAGCCTAGGACTGGCATAAAAACAGACTTGTGGATCAATGGAATCAAATTGAGGATCCGGGCATTAACCCCAAAACCTATAAACACTTGATCTTCAACAAAGAGACCTAAAATATTCAATGGAAAAGCGATAGTATCTTTAACAAATGGTGTTGGCATAGCTGGATGGAAGTGTGTAGAAAAATGCAAATAGATCCGAGCCTGTCACCCTGCACAAAACTCAAATCCAAGTCGATCAAAGACCTCAACTCAAACCCAGCCACTTTGAACTTGATAGAAAAGAAAGTGGGAAATACCCTCCAACGAATTGGCACAGGCAACCACTTCCTAAATATAGCAGCAGTAGCACAGACAACAATCAATAAGTGGGACCTCTTGAAACTGAAAATCTTCTGTAAAGCCAAGGACACTGTCAATAGGACAAAACAACAGCCTACAGAATGAGAAAAGATTTTTACCAACCCTACAAGTGATAAAGGACTGATCTCTAAAATATGTAGAGAACTCAAGAAACTAGAGCCTAAAATTCTGAGTAAGCCAATCAAAAAATGGGGTTCAGAACTAAGAAGGGAATTCTCAACAGAAGAATAATGAATGGCTGAAAGGCACTTGAAATAGTGCTGATCATCTTTAGCCATCAGAGAAATGCAAATCAAAACAACTTTGAGATATCACCTTACACCTGTCAGATTGGCTAAGATAAAAGACACACATGACAGCCTATGTTGGAAAGGTTGCAGAGCAAGGGGAACACTCCTCCATTGTTGGTGGGAGTGCAAGCTTGTTCAGCCACTCAATGCAGTATGGTGGTTTCTCAGAAAACTGGGAATCAATCTCCCCAAGGATCCAGCAATACCACTTCTGGGTGTATACCCTAAGAGACACACATTCGCACTCCAAAGGCATTAGCTCATCTATGTTCATAGCAGCATTATTCATAATAGCAAGACCTGGAAACCACCTAGATGCCCCTCAACTGAAGAATGGATTAACAAATGGTCGTACGTTTACACAGTGGAGTGCTACTCAGCAGTAAGAAAAAATGATATCCTAAAATTTGCAGGCAAATGGATGATTTTGCAGAATATCATCCTGAGTGAAGTATCACAAACCCAGAAAGATAAGTAAGGGATGTACTTACTCATTAGTGGACTCTAAACAAAAAAGCAAAAAGCAAAGCATATCCAAGCTATAAACCACAACCATTGAACAGCTTGGGATCTGAAACATCTTGGATTGGTACCTTAGATGCCACTCCCTCTAGAGGAACACCTGACTCAGTCTTGATGTTGGGGTGAGGAAACTGGATCAGCCAGGAGTAGATGCTAAACTAATCCATAGTGGGACCTTGGGACCTCCTGCTCTTGCTGGAGAGCAAATGGGGAGATTGGAAAAGAGAGAGTGACTGGAGGGGATGTGAGGGGTAAGGGACCTTGATATACACAGTTAGAAAATGTGACTTTATTCATAATAAAAAAAAAAAGAAAAATCAGCCACTACTTAAAATAAAGAGTAAAAGAGAGCAAAAACCAACAAGAGGACACTGTTCACCATGGAAACTAAGGTATAAATAAAACTGGATAACAATAGCAAAGCAAGAAAATAAAAAGCCTTTTTTTCCAAAAAAAAAATAGTAAATAAATAGATAGATAAGTCAATAAATAAAATAGCATACACATTTTTACAACATAGAGTTTTTAAGAAGTGGACTTTAGAGCTACTTTTAAGTCTGTATAAGCTTATATTACTTAACCATTTGTTGCCTCATTTTACCCATATGTAAAATGGCAAATGTAATAATACTATCAAAACATAAACTATTATTGGTTTAAAAATGGAAACATCAACAAATGAAAAATCTGCAGTGGTAACCATTCTGTAGGTTTCTTAATATCTTCAGGTTTTTCTACAAAAAACAAATGGCATATTCCCAAATTATATAAGATTCTGTGAAACAGGAAGAAACCACAGTGAGTTTTTCTTTTAAATGTCATAAGACTAAGGCTAGAGAGATCACTGTGCTTTCAGAGGACCCTGGCTTGATTTCCAGCACCTGCATAGTGACTTACAACTATCTGTGGTTTCAGAACTAGGGAACCTAATGCCTTCTTCTGATCTATGTAGGTAGTAGGCATGTACATGATGCATATATACATATACATGCCGTCAAAACATTCATACACAATTGTAAAAATTAATGAGAACAACAACAGTAGTAATAATTAAGTTCCATATGATTTAACTCATTAGAACTTCAAGGACAGGGCTAATTTTGAAATATAATCCATATAATAGTTTTAGTATAAGTATTCTTCATGAATAGATAATGCTGTTTCAAAGCCACAGGTTATTGAAGAAGCATACCGGTGCCAGTAGTGTGACACTGGTCTAGAAATAGCTTGTCAAAAAGTTCCCCAGATGTCCCACCCCCAATAAACTATAAAAGCTATGGATACTGCCCTTGGTTCCCTACCATAATTAGATGATAAGACCCTATTGTGGAAGACAGCACACACTCTGGTTACAGAACACAGAGAAATCATGCTGGAACTAAATAAGAAACTCTTCTCTCATGCTAGGTTTTATAATTGGGGGGGGCGGGTTATAGAGGTCACTGAGGAAGAAAACTCATCAGTAATTTTACCCAGCAGTAGATTCTACATGCTACAATACTGATCTGACAGACAAGATGTAACCATTAATGCAACAGTGGCATGGTTGTTATGTGAGTAACAAATAACTTTCTGGTTGTATTTGAGGTCCATTCCAAGAGGAAATTCATGACTGGTAACATAAATCTGGTCAAAAATCCCATGTCTCTAAAGGTCATAGGCTTTAGGAGTTAAACTTACTGCTCTTGTTTTGATAAATAGGCATGATGTCAAACTGTCCTCTAAATATTTATGTTTTTATCCATAGAATTTTGCTGCATTCTGTACAGGTTGTAGAAGCTTCTATTTGTAATAGGCAAAGGTTACTACAGAGACTCAGATCAAGTTAAAGTAATGAGAATAACTAACTGTTGAATGTTCAGTCCTAACTAGGACATTATATCCCTCATGCCCAAAGCAAAACACGCACACGCGCATGCACACACACACAAACACACACACACACACACACACAGAAGAAATACTGAAAGAATATAAGAACCTAACGATGGAAAGACAAATGGTGAGACTGTCTTTGGAGACGACATAAACATTGCAATCATGAACTCACTGCAGCTTTGACCACCTGCACAATATCTACACACACAGAAATACATAAGAACAGAAGGGGTCTAGTTTGGAAGAAGAAGAGGACTAGTAGGACAAAAAAAAAGATTAAGAGAGTAATAAGGATGAATAGTATCAAAATACACTTACGAAATTGTAAAAATAGCCACCCAAAAATCCAGGCATACTCTTGAAATCCCAGTGCTGGGGAGGTGGAGGCAGGTAGATCCCTAGAACTCACTGACCAAGGTAGCCTAGCCTAATTGTAAGACCCAGATCCCAAAGAGATCCTGTGTCCAAAATAAAAGGGTGGCAAGAAAAAAAATTAATGAAAAAATACCAACAAAAAATTAAGAAAAACAAAAAGACATGCAAACTTTAATTTTTATTTTAAAAAAAGAAACAAGATACATGAAGAATGATGGCACTTGGTTGACACAGCTTCCACATGCACACAAACACTTGTGTGGTTTAAATGCATTAGTGATTAACTCTAAGACTCCACTAATGTACCAGTGTCACATTAAACAAATAGATAAATGCACTTCCCCTTGGAGTCATTTAACTGAGTCCAAATTTGAATTCTCTACTTTATGCTCCCTGTGTCTTCCATCTGTTGTCTGTCTGCTGTATGAGTCTGAATCTGTGCCTGCCTGGGGATTGTCTTTTGAATCTCTGTGTTCGTGTGTGCTCTTGTGTATGAGTCTCTCTCTCTCTCTCTCTCTCTCTCTCTCTCTCTCTCTCTCTCTCTCTCTCTCTCTCTCTCTCTCTCTCTGTGTGTGTCTGTGTGTGTGTGTGTGTCTGTGTGTGTGTGTGTGTCTATAACAAAAGGCTTTGCTCTGTCTATTTAATAGCATAGAAACCATCACATTGGAAAGAATGAGTCATAATTTAACAGAAATCTTTCACAGAGTTTCATAAAGGACTAAGTCAATGGCTCCAACTGACCCAGATTACAGTAGTATATATATTATTGTTTATCAAGCAATAGTCAAATGTTATGTTTAATATTTATAGTGGATAATCTTTTTAGAAGATTGCTTTCAGCTTCTGTATTTACAACTTCCTACAAATGATACATATGCATTATTCTTGGTGGTAAGCATAAAAGAGTACTAGTTTAAGATTACAGCTATGCAATAACTTGAGTTGTAAAAGTTGATTACATAGGAAATCCAAGGCAAGTACTACAGTTGATTGCTACATTGGTCTCTTAAAAGCAGGTTAAACAAACAGGCTGAATACACAGTAGGATAGCAATCTAAAGTGACCTCAAGGTATAACTTTGGCTGTGAGGTCCAGCAAAAGTTTCAGTCTCTTAGAATGTAAGTGATATTTTCACAATATTGCTTTGCTACATATGCCTATAGGCACACGCACACACATACAAATATGAACATATGCATGCAAACATAAGCATACACATGAACATGCACACAAATATATGCATACACATAAATATGTACATATACAAATACTAAAAAGAAAAAGTCAAGGGTATAAAACACTTCAGTAAGAAAAGGCAAATATTCAACAAAATAGGGGGAAAGGTGCTGCATTTGTGCAGTGAAAATGAAAGGCAGCTGATAACAGAGGAATGACTAGGACATTCTACAGGAGAGAATGTGACATCCACTTAAGATGATATTCAAGCCAAGAGGTGGCAGAGAGAGGTTCACCAACAAGAAGGAGCTCAATGATACAGGCCCATGAGCACTCTTGATGAGTCCACTTGAAGATGAACTTGAGACTCATAAGAGGACAAAGAACTAAAGGTTTAGGGATGGAGAATCCATGTCACTCAACAGGCAAGATACAAGGAATGCACTTCAATAAACATTTTTAACAACCATCAGGAGGAAGGCTGCTAAGCAGAATATCACTATTTCATAAACCAGCACAGCATGAAAGCAGTATGGTAATAAGGAGAACCACAAGGGAAGATGGGAAAAAGTATAAAATGATTGTCTTGATTTTATAGCATGGTATGTAAGCAATTGTAGAGAACCAGTATAATCTAAAATTGAATATGGGCACTGAATACAGGCAGAAATTATGTCTCAAAAAGGTGAAGACTGATTAAGGAAGGTATCTAATGTTGACCTATCACACACACACACACACACAGATCCACATGCATAAATACATGATACATACAATGTACCAAATAATGGTAATAATAAAACTAAAAACTGTAATTCAAAAGCAAATAGTGCCTGTAACTTGTTTATAATATCCATCATATCTTTATGATATATCTTTATAATAACTTTCTAATTCTTTTTATAATATAAAGAGCTTTTATATAAAGGATAATAAACTTTTATAAAACTGCATGATTCATAAATAACCTGTCAAAACAAAGATTTCTGGAAACTATATCTCCATCTTTACTTTTATCATTACCCCAGGATCCCATTGTGAAGAAAGATGGCAGCAGCCACAACAATAACAACAACAAAACATATGTACTCACCAACAAGGAGTAAAGGAGGGCAGACAAAGCAGCACTGATTTTCCCTTAGTCTCCTTTACCTCTGCCACTCTGGGAAAAACTTTTCTCTCGTCATTCAGTCTTTTCAGGAAATATCCTCACAGACCCCATATCTAATTACGTTGAAACCAAGATTAACATCCCACATGACCCTTCAAAAATATTTAGTATGGTGGTCATCTGCCACAGATGGCATTTACCCCTCATTGGTGGTAATTTGTAGTTGCTTTGTGCTTTATTATTTGTGGAGTTTTATGTTGTTTAATCTTTGTTTCTGCTCAAAGAAAAAAACTCGTCATGGTGTCACATGCTCAGCTTCATTCAACCATTTCTATTGTACTCCAAGTTCTGCTCAGAATGTGAATTCATTTCATTTAGGATAGCCAAGGATTGCCAAAGCGCAGAGAAGAAGCTGAGGGTGGGTTTTATTTTTAGTTCCCTCCCTTCTTTCTAACTGGAAGCCTTCTTCAGAAATGTTATCATCATATTTATGAAGCAAAGCATTCTGATTGTGCTCCAGGAAAGCCAGATTTTGCCTTTTATGGAAAAATCCATTTTTAACATTTTATTGAAAATGGATTTTTATACACTATATTATGATTATGGTTTCCCCTCCTCCAACTCCTCCCAAAGCCTCCTACCTCCACATTCCACACTTTCTTTCTCCCTCTCGTTGCAATATAAATAGCTATCTAAAACTAATGAATAATAATAATATAAAAATAAGATTAAAAACAAACTAGAATAAGACAAAACAAACAGCAAAAAAAAAGATTCAAAGAAAAAGCACAAGAAACACAAACAAATTAAAGACACACACATTTGAATCCACAGAAATCCCACAAAAACAAAATTAGAAACCATAATATATAAGCAAATGATCTGTAAGTTTAAAAAAAATAGCCCAGACAAAGCATTCTGAGACAAAGAAAAAAACCTCCAAAACTACCATTGAATTTGCTTTTTGTTAGTCATCTACTGCTGGGCATAAGGCCTGCCTGTCAGTGTGGTTTGTGTCTTAGTCAGTGTTCT
The DNA here is from genome assembly GCA_004025045.1 of Sigmodon hispidus. NCBI lineage: Eukaryota > Metazoa > Chordata > Mammalia > Rodentia > Cricetidae > Sigmodon > Sigmodon hispidus. The sequence continues at coordinate 17,977 of PVIH01022731.1, read as the reverse complement.
ATTACTGTGATGATACACCATGATCAAGGCAACTCTTATAAAAAAAAGAAAGCATTTAATTAGGGGCTTTCTTACACTTTAGAGGCTTGGGCCGTTATTGTCATGGTGGGAAGCATAGTGGCATGCAGGCAGACATGAAGCTAGAGCAGTAGATGAAAGCTACATCCTGATCCACAGGCCAGGACTGAGCCTGGAATGTGCATTTGACAGCTCAAAGCCAACCCCCAGTAACACATTTCCTCTAACCAGGTCATATCTCCTAATCTTTCTAATTCATTTAAAGAGTCCCACTCCACTGTGGCTAATCATTCAAATATATGAGGTTTTGGCGGGACATTCTTATTCAAACCTCCACACTTTGCATAACCACTGAGACTCTATTAGAGAAAACTAATTTTTACAAGTGGCTATCAATAGCTTCTAGGTTAGGAAAAGGGGTTTGTGTCCATATCCACTTTCAGCACTGGGATGCCAATCTGGCTTAGACCTGTGCAGGTCCTATGCATGCTGCCATAGTCTCTGGTGGGTCATAAGTGTGTTGGTCCTGTTTTGTCTAGAAGGTATTGTTTTCTTGGTGCCCTTCATTCCCTCTGGCTTTTAGAATCCTTTCACCTCCTCTTGTGCAGGAGTCCCTGAGCTCTGGGGTGGGGGGAGAATTTATGAAAACATTCCATTTAGTGTTGCAAGGTGTCTCACTGTGAACATCATCCAGTTGCAACTCCCATCTTCTGCAGAAAGAAGTTGATGATGGCTGAACAAGACCCTGTTCTATGAATATGGCACAATATCCTTAGGAGTCATTTTATTGCTGTGTTTCTTTAGCAGAAAGTAGTATTTGATTTCCCCTATGTCAGTGGCCTATCTAGTCTCAGGTTTCTGGACACCTAGTCAGAGCCAGGCATGGGTTCTATATTATGAAGTGAGCCTTAATTCCAATCAGATATTGGTTGGTTACTCCCACAAACTTTGTGTCACTATTGCACCATTGCATCTTGCAAATAGGTTACTGCTGTAGATCAAAGGGTTCATTCCTGGATTGGCTTTTAACTTTCTTCTTTGGTAGCCTACAAAGCACCTTCCAGTACCATGAACATTTGTTGGTAGGGGTGAAGGCTCTATCTAGGTAGGTACTGACTCAACTTCTCTGTATTAAATAAGCAATTTAGGTGTTGTCATTAGCAATTTGGCTTTACCATCATTTTGTGGAGAACAAGCAATAGCCTTAGCAACTAGTCTGAGTTGTATGAGGGTTCTCACATGGACCTTTTGGCCAACAACTCAGTTATATAATTCTTTTCCTATTCTGGATGTTTTATTTGGTGATGAGAAATGCCCATTTAGTGCTCCATCTCTCCCATTACTTGGTGATTCCATTTAAATCTCCTCCTTTGTGTTTATATTTTAGGAAGCTTCTACTGTATTAGGTTCCATATGACTACTCAAATGGCCCTTAGGGTTTTTTTTAAGATTTATTTATTTATTATGTATTCAGTGTTCTGCCTGCATACCAGAAAAGGGTACCAGATTTCATTCTAGTTGGTTGTGAACTACCATGTGGTTGCTGGGAACTGAACTAAGGACTTCTGGAAGAGCAGCCAGTGCTCTTAAACTCTGAGTCATCTCTCGAGCCTTCATAGCCTTTAGTTTTATTTGTCCCTCCCTTATTTCTCCGTCTCCCTTTTTCCCCTTCCCATTTGATCCTCCTGTTCTAGTTACCTAATGACCTGCATCCAGTTATTACCATCTATTCTATTTCCCCTTCCTAAAGAGATCCTGCTCTCATCTATAATCTCTTACCATACACATAACCTCTATGGTTATAAGTATTGTAGCATGATTATCACTAATACTGACATATAAGCAAATACATACCATATTTGTCTTTTTGAATATGGGTTATCTCACACAGGATTTTTTATAACTCTGCAAATTTCATGGTTTCATTTTTATTATGAATAAAGCCATATTTTTTATCCATGTATACCCTTGTTCAAGCTCACTTCTCCTTCCCACCTTTTCCAGTCACTCTCTCTTTTTACAACCAAGTAATACCCCATTATGTAAATATAGCACATTTTCTTTATCCATTCATCCATTGATGAAAAGCTGTTTCCAATTTCTAGCTATTATGAATAGAGCACCAATAACCATATTTGAGCAAGTGTCTTTGTGATTGGATAAAGTAACATTTGGGTATATGCCCAAGAGTGTTATAGCTGGGTCTTGAGCTAGATCAACTCCCAGGTTTCTGAGGAACAAACACAGTGATTTCCACAGTGGCTGTGTAAGTATGCAATCCCACCAGTAATGGATGTGTGTTCCTCTTACCCCATATTCTTGACAAAATGAGTAGTCATTTGCTTTATTGATCTTGACCATTATGGCTAATGTAGGATGGAAATTCAAAGTAGTTTTAGGTTGCATTTTCCTGATGACTAAGGGTGTTGAATATTTCTTGAAGTGCTTCTTATCCCATTTTGTTTTCTCTTTTGAGAACTCTCACAATCTCTCTCTCTTTCTCTATTTTAATTGGGTTGTTTTATTGATATCCAGATTTTTGGGATCTTTATATATTTTTAGATATTGGCCTTCTATCAGATATGTAGTTGGTCAAAATCTTTTCACATTCTGGAGCCTGCTGCTTTTTTATGGAAGCTTTTCAGTTTCTTGAGGTCCCATTTATTAATTGTTGATCATAGTGCCTGTGCTGTTGATGTTCTGTTCAGGAAGTCTTCTCCTGTGCCAATGCATTCAGGGCTATTCCCTACTTTCTCTTATATTGAGTTCAAACATATGATTTTGTATTAAGGTGTTTGATCCACTTGGAACTTGAGTTGTGTGCAGGGTGATAAATATAGATCTATTTGCATTTTTTGGTTTCTTTAACAAAAATCAGATGTACATAGGTATGTGGATGTATATCTGGCTCTTCAGTTCTATTCCATGGGTCAACATGACTATTTTTATGCTTTTTATTAGTATTTCATATGTTTTTATTACTATAGCTCTGTGATACAACTTAAGAATGTACCAGGAAGGGGATGGGGAGTTGTGGAGAAAAGAAAATGACCTGATGTGGTGGGAGGGGGAAGGGACCTTGAATAAGAATATAAAAGGACAGAAAGCGTGACTTCTTTGTTCATAATAATAAAATAAAAAATAAAAATAAAAATAAAGAATGTAGATGGTCATACCTACAGAAGTTCTTTTATTATTCAGGATTGTTTTAGCTATCTTGAATTTTTTGTGTGTTTTTCTATATAAAGCTGAATATTGTCCTTTCAAGTTCAGTGAAGAATTGTGTTAGAATTTTGATAAGGATTAGCATTAAATTTGTAGATTGCTTTTGGTAGGGTGGCCAATTTTACTATATTAATCTCACTGATCCATGAACATGGGAAATCTTCCTATCCTCTGTCTTCTTCAATTTCTTTCTTCAGAGATTGAAGTTTTTAACATGTAAGTATTTCATTTGCTTAGATATAGCTACCCAAGATATTTTATATTATTTGAGACTATTGTGAAAGGTATTGTTTCCCTGATCTCTTTTTCAATGCATTTGTCATTTGTATATATGAAAGCTACTGCTTTTTGTGGATTAATTTTGAATCCAGCTACTTTGCTAAAAGCATTTATTAGCTGTAGAAGTTCCTCACTGAAATTTTTAGAGTCACTTATATTTATTATCATATCATCTGAAAATAAAAATACTTTGATTTCTTCCTCTATAATTTGAATCCCCTTGATCTCCAATTGTCTTTATTGCTCTAGCTAAGACTTCAAGTACTACATTGAATGGGTATGGATAGAGTGGACATCCTTTTCTTGTTTCTGATTTTAGTGGAATTGCTTTGAGTTTCTCTCCATTTAATTTGATGTTGGCTGTAGGCTTGCTATAAATTGCCTTTATTATGTTCACATGTGTCCCTTGTATCCCTGATCTCTCCAAGACTTTTTATCATGAAGGGGTATTGGATTTTGTCAAAATTTTGGCAAACCGTATACAACAAAATATAAAAAATATCATCCACCATGACCAAGTAGGCTTCATCTCTGAAATGCAGGGTTGGTTCAACATACGAAAAACCGTAAATGTCATCCATCATATAAACAAATTGAAGGGAAAAAAACCACATGATCATATCCTCAGATGCTGAAAAGGCCTTTGACAAAATCCAACACTTCTTTATGATAAAAGTCCTGGAGAGATCAGGAATACAGGGAAAATATCTCAAAATAATAAAGGCGATTTATAAGAAGCCAACAGCCAACATCAAACTTAATGGAGAAAAACTTAGAGCAATCCCACTAAAATCAGGAACTAGACAAGGATGTCCTCTCTCCCCTTATCTATTCAATATAGTTCTCGAAGTTCTAGCTAAAGTAATAAGAGAACAAAAGGAGATTAAGGGGATACAAACTGGGAAAGAAAAAGTGAAACTATCTCTATTTGCAGATGATATGATTGGATTTTGTCAAAGGCATTTTTAATGTCTAATAAGATAATCATGTGGTTTTTGTCTTTCAGCCTGTTTATACAGTAGATTACATATGTAGAACAATCCCTGCATCTCTGGAATGAAGCCTATTTGATCATGGTTGATAATCTTTTTGATGTGTTCTTGTATTTGGTTTGCAAATAATTTGTTGAAAATTTTTGCATCTCTGTTCATAAGGGAAAATGATCTGTAATTCTCTTTGTTGGGTTTTTAATATGGTTTAGGTATCAGGGTAATTGTGGCCTCATAAAAAGAATTAGGCAATGTTCCTCTGTTTCTACTTTGTAAAATAATTTAAGGACTATTGGTGTTAATTCTTCTTTGAAAATCTGGTAGAATTCTGCATTGAATCTGTCTAGCTCTGAGATTTTGGGGGGATTGGGAGACATTTTTAAGTACATTTTATTATACACACAATATGGATATATTTTGTTTCAGCAGAAAAATGGTAATTACATAAAAATATTGTTCAAAGGTTCAATATCTTTTCAATAAGCATAAATTCAATTTTGACACTTGATATGATTTTGCTAAGTTTCAATAGTAATTGAATAAAGTCCCTGTTAGCACTGCAGAAACCCCTGCACTCTTATTCTCTAACATGATGTTATTTTTCCTTTCATTGAAAATAATTTTTTTCTCTTATATAATATATTCTGATTACAGTTTCCCTTCTTTCTATTCTTCCCAGTTCCTCTCAACCCTTTTAGGTCCATCACCTTTCTGTCTCTCATTAAAAAACAAATAGGCTTCTAAGGAATAATACTATATCATATTATATCATATCATATTATAAATTAGAAACAAATATATCAGAATAAGACAAAGCAAAAAACAGAAGAAAAAAGAGCTCAAGAAAAGGCACAAGAAACATATAGATTCAGAGACCCACTGTTGTTTAATCTTTAACAGAGTGGCTGAGCCTTAATCTACTGCTATTTCAGCCAGCAACTACAACTGTGCAGTTACTGACCTGATTCTCTGACAGCAAAAGCCACAGCCTGGTGGGAATTGTGTTGAGGCAGGCACTGGCTCTGTGGAAAGGTAGCTTCAACTAAATCTCTATTGTTCTATTTATAAATAAGACTCAAGATTCAAAGGCTCAAGTGAAAACCTGCTAGCTCAGAGAGGTTGAGTAACAACCAGATAACCTTTTCTCCTTTCTATTCCACCAAAACAAACAAACAAATAAAAGCTGCACCACTCAAAACCCCTCCTTACTTCTTCTGGTATGTCTCTCTCTCTTCCAGTTGCCCTCTGAAGCTCTATGATTACTTTCTGTCAACTAATTGCTAACTAAGTCTCCTGACTCAAGGTTAATTTTATTTAATTAGTGCATTTCCCCAACAGCTCATTCATTTGTATACTCAGGAATGGGTTGGGAAACTTCTAATTACTGTTTCTATTTCACTAAGGGTTATAGGTCTTTTTTAATTGCTTATCTGATCTTGATTTATCTTTGGTAGGTGGTATATATCAAGAAATTTATCTATTTGTTTTAGATTTTCCAATTTGGGGGAAGACTAATTTAATACAGATTTTTTAAAAGTCTGTTCTTAAGATTCTCCGAATTTTCTCATAGTTTGTTATCCCTCTTTTCATCTCTCATCTTATTAATTTGATTCTTTCTCCATCTTTTAGTTAATTTGGTTAAGGCTTTATTAGTCTGACTAATTTTCTCAATGAGTCAACTCTTTGACCATTGATTCATTTTATTGTTTCTATTTTATTGATTTCCATAATGAGTTTGATTATTTTTTACTGTTTACTCCTTATGGGTGCTATTTCTTCTTTTTGTTCTAGAGCTTTCATATATGCCATTAAGTTACCAATATAAGAACTCTTCAATGTTTTTTTTTATAGGCACTTAGTGCTATGGATTTATCTCTAAGAACTGCCTTCATTGTGTCCTATCGGTTTGAGTATGTTGTGCTTTCATTTTCATTCAATTCTAAAATATCTTTATTTTTTCTTGATTTCTGTCTTGATTTATTTTTTTATTCAGTAGAGAATTATTCAGTTTCCATAAGTTTGTAAGCTTCCTGTTGTTGATGTCTAGCTTTAGTCTGTGGTGGTCAGTTAAGATTCAGGATGTTGCTTTGATTTTCTTGTATCTATTGAGATTTGCTCTGTCTCCTAGTATGTGGTCAATTTTGGAAAAAGTTCCATGAGGTTCAGAAAATAAGGTTTATCCTTTTGTGTTTGGATGAAATGTTCTATAAATATCTGTTATGTCTATTTGTTTTATGAGATCAGTTAGCTCTAGCATTTCTCTGTTTAGTTTTTTCTCTGAATGGCCTGTCTTTTGGCAAAAGTGGGGTATTGAAACCTCCCACTATCACTGTTTGAGGGGTCAATACATTATTTTACCTGTAGTGCTGTTTCTTTTATGAACTTGGATGCCAATATGATTGGTGCATGGTTGTTAATAATTACAATATCCTCTTGGTGGAGTTTTCCATTGATGAGTATGTGGCTTCCTTCCATATAAATCTTCGAATTAGTTTGGGCTTGAAATCTTTCTTGTCAGATATTAAAATGGACACATCAAATTCCTTCTTGGGTCTATTGCTTAAAATATCTTTATTCTTTTTACACTGAGATGATGTCTATCCTTGATATTCAGGTATGATTCTGGGCTGCAGTAAAAGGAAGGATCCTGTTTTCCAACCAGTCGTGTTAATTTCTATCTTTTATTTGGAGAATTGAGAGCATTGATGTTAAAAATTATCTTTAAGCAGTGTTTTTTGATTCCTGTTACTTTTATTGGTGTTGTTGTTATGATGTGACTTTTCGCCCTCTTTTGATTTGCTTGTCTGGGATTATTTATTTCTTGTGTTTTCTTAGATGTGACTAACTGATTATGGTGGAAGTTTTGCTTCTAATGTCCTTTCTGTAAAGCTGGATTTAAAGATAGAATGTTTTTTTTTCTTTCTTCATCTACTCTGATTTAAAGTTTTTCTGGTTATAGTAGTCTGGGCTGGCACCTGTTGTCTATTAAGAGTCTGCAGCACATCTGTCAAGGCTTTTCTGGCTTTTAGAGTCTCCATTGGGAAGTCAGGTGTAGTTCTAATAGGTCTGCCTTTATGTTAGTTGGTCTTTATTCCTTGTAGTTTTTAATATTCTTTCTTTGTTCTGTGAATTTAGTGCTTTGATTATTATGTGGCATGTGAATTTAATTTTCTGGTTTAATCTATTCAGTGTTCTGTATGTTTCTTGTACCTTGATAGACACTTAATTTTTTAGGATATAAAAATTTTCTTCTATGATTTTGTAAAAAATATTTTCTGTGCCTTTGATCTGTGTTTCTTCTTCCTCTATTCCTTTTTTTTTATAGATTTGGTCTTCTCATAGTGTTCCAGATTTCCTGGATGTTTTGTACCTGGGTTATCTTAGGTTTAACATTTCCTCATACTGAAGTACTCATTTCTTCTACCTTTTCTTCAGTGCCAGAGATTCCTTCTTCCATCTCTTGTGTTCTGTTAGTGAGGCTTGCATCTGAGTTTCCTAAATTTTTACTATCAGTTTTTCCTCAGTGTGGGTTTTCTTAATTTATTATATTTCCACTTTCATGTCTTAAACAGTTCATTTTATTTCATGGATTTCATTTAGATTTATTCATATCCTCTTTAATGTCCTTGACCATATTTATATTATCTATTTAGAAGTCCTTGTCTTGTACTTCAGCTGTATTTCATTTCTCAGGGTCTACTGTGTAGGGTTGCTGAGCTCTAATGGAGGCAATGTTGTCCTGACTTTCATTGGTTGATGTTATATGCTGGCATATAAGCATCTGGTTTTTGCATTATTATAATTAAAGGTGTTGATACCTGTTCTTGTCTTATGGGTGGATTTTCTATTCATTTGTTTCTGTTGCACCTTCTGGATCTTAGAAGAGTGTGGTAGGTATGAGTCACCTGGTGAAGAAGGCTTCTGAGTTTCTGCTAGGTATGGCTTCTAGGGGTCTCAGTGTGTGTTCTAGGTATTGGGGCTGACACAAAGACTGGGGATGTGTTAGAGTGGGGTGGAGGTAAAATGGTCCACAGGACAGAGGAAAGCTGGATTTGCCACTAGGACCTGCTGATTCCCAGGGAGTGAAGTCAGAAAGGGAGGCCAGACTGGTATGCACAGTGAGTTCCAGGACAGTGAGGGCTGTCAAAAAAGAAAGAAATGTTTCTGTGAAAAAGCTTTTAACTAATTATGCATTGAAACACTTTTTGTGAAGTATAAGTGGAAGTCAATAAATTTCAATTTATATCATCACCCAAAGCAACCATTTCTCTTATGAGTAAGGAGTTTCTGGCCACTGCTGCTGAATCACAAGCTCTGTGTTTGACAGGTAAGCTTCATTGGAACAACCTGGAAATGCTGATTTCTGCAGAAGACAGAAGAAATTGCTCTGTTCAGGTTAAAGCTTTCCATAACTGTAGAGTTTGAATACAAAAGCAGCCTGAAACTGGCCAGGTACTGACCTCCAGAAAAATGGGTATGTTCGTTCATCAAGGAAGGAGAGGTTCCAATGCAATCATGAATGACAACCTTGGAAACTCACTCAGAAGGCATTTTGTAAGTTTATAACTCTCAGTTTAGGAGTTGATCAGATACTGGGTGGACAGTCAGGCTAGAAATGTCTTGATTTCTAACAGAGCACTACCTCAGCAAATGTTCTCAAAATAACAGTCTCCCTTCTTTTACCCACTAAATGTGTAGGGCCATTGTGATGGTGAGTTTTAATTGAGTTTAATGAGAGATTTTACAGACCAAGTTGTTCTGTGGGCAAGTCAATGAAGGATTGTTTTAATTGCCTTCATTGATGTGGAGAGATTCAGCCAGAAAGTGGCCAGCACTATTCACTGGTTTCAGGCTACAGACTGTAAAAGAATAAAGAAAGCTAGCTGAATACTAAGTAGGTGTGTATGCATTTTTTTGCTCTTGACTGTGAATGGGACAAGTTATTTGAAGTTCGTACCTTAACTTCCCCTAAATGACAAACTGTAACTTATAATTGTGAGCTAAAATAAACCCATTCTCCACTAAGATGTTTTATATCAGTGTATTTCATGACAGCAACTATGAAACTAAGACGGTCACAATACTTTAAGTGCTGCCCAAGATGTCTATTTTCCTTTGCTAGTAGTGTCCAACTAAGTAGCAAGTTATATAAAAGCAAAATCCACTGCATAGACTGAGAGCTTTCTCCCCATTCTACCTATTGTTTTCAAACACAGTCTAGTGGATATTCATAGCCTTAAATGGTTCTCACTGAGTGAATGTCCCCAGATGTACTTTTTACACTGCTTGTGGTACTAATGGAGTTGTGTTTGAATGTGACATTGTTAGATCTACTTGTCTGGGACGTTTGCTTACAATTTTGTCTGAAGAGAAATGACTATCACCTTGTGATGGTAGATTCACTCTTTGTTGTTGCTGTGAAAAAACAGCAGGATCAAAAGCAACTTATAGAAGAGCTTACTTTGGACTATGATTCTAAGGGGAGAGTCCATAATGGTGGGGGAGGCATGGCATCAGGCTGCCGAAGTGAGGAGCTGAAAGATGACATCTTAAATCACAAATGTGAAGCAGAATATGAACTGAAAGTGGGACAAGGTTATAAACTTCCAAAGGCTACTCTCCTGTGAGATACTTTCTCCAGCAAGATTCCACTTGCTAAAGGTTTCATAACCTCAAATGGCACCAATAACTGGGAGTCAAGTGTTCAAATATCTGAGCCTATGGTCAACATTGTTCATTCAAACCACTACTGCAGTAATAAGTTTCTGGCCTGGACTAGCCCCAAGATCTGGACCAGTAGTCCCAAAGTTCCAAAGAAACACATAGAAGCTTGTATTAATTTTATGCTGATTGACCTATGGCTCAGTCAGATAACTTGCTAGCTCCTTCATCTTAATTCAACCCATTATTCTTATCTTGTTTAGCCATGTGGCTTAGTACCTTTTCTCAGAGTAGCATCTTGGTCTCATTTTCTCTGCGTCTGCTGGCTTCTCTGCTGCTGTCTCTCTGAGTGTCTCTGCTAGTGTCTCTGCTCTGCTCTTCCTGTTCCCAGAGTTTTCTTACTCTAGTAGCCCCACCCATATTTCCTATCTACCTTCAGGCCAATCAGCTTTTTATTAAACCAGTAGGATGGACAAGATACCAGAACATAGTCCCATGACACACTACATTCCCTCCTCTGCTCCCCTAAAACCCATAGCTATGTCATGATGCAAAATGCATGTAGTCCAACTTCAAAAGTCCACAGTTTGCATAGTCTCAAAGCTGCTCAAAAGTCCAGTTTCTTCTGAGATTCAAGGCAATCTTTTTAACTGTAATCCTCTATAAAATCAAAATGCTAATTACATCCTTCCAAGGCATAGTAGCACAAAATATACATCCCTACTCCAAAAAGAAGAATAAGAGATTAGTGAGGAAATACTGAACCAAAGCAAGACTGGAAACCAGCAGGCCAAATACCAAATCCTGTGACTCCATTTCTCATATTTCTTCCCTGAAGGATCTCTTACAGTTTCATAGCCTCTCCACACAGTGCCAACTGTGGACCAAGTGTTCAAATATCTGAGCCTCCGGGCAACATTTCTCATTCAAACCACCACAGATGGACTCAGTCATAAAAGTGACACAAAGAATTTTGGGCTAGGGCAATTCATACTCACTCCACCCTTAACTCAACAAACCTACAACAAGCATGAGAAGTTAATGTTTAGTATAGTTTAGAAAGAAAGGAGAACAATAAGACTTTGTTTAATGTAGATCAAATGCATGTCTAAGACAATGATAATAATTTAGTAGATATGTGGCACTTCTGCCATTAGATATTTGAGGAGTTGCTAGATTCTGTATATCCTGGTTCTTGACTGTTTTTCCTTCTTCAATCTTCAGACTACCTTCTCCATAACAGTAGAACAGTTTGAAAATGCCAATCATATGTAGCCTACATGCCTGTTAATGTAACTGTTCCAAAAGAGGTCACACATTCATCCATCTTCCACATTAAAGTAATGAGGGTGGTTTTAGTGCCCTGTTGATTTTACTGCACTTAGAAAACTGTTCACAAAACATTTATGGGATGAACTGGGATACAATTCTCAAGAATATTTATGTTCTATCTGAATCTTTTTCAATACTGGCCTCATGCATGTCAGGTAAATGCTCTATCACAGAGATGCATTCCCAACCCATATTCTGAGATTAAAGTCTCAAAGCCAGGCTACAAAGTCCTAATAGAAGAACATCAACCCTCAGGCAAAGTCAGCATCCTAAATGGAAAAGGTCTTTTTTTTTGAAGATTTATTTATTATGTATACATGCCAGAAGAAGGCACCAGATTGAATTATAGATGGTTGTGAGCCATGATGTGGTTGCTGGGAATTGAACTCAGAACTTCTGAAAGAACAAACAATGGACTCTGAGCCATCTCTCCAGGCCGGAAAAGATCTTTTATAATCCTCCTCAAACTGCTACTTAATTAGCCCCTTTCTCCTGCAGTTGGCCTGACAGCTTCATCTACCTGCTTCTCAAACAACTTACCCTATTTTTTTGTTCCACAAAGACTTTCTCAAGTGTGCACACTTGGCGTGAAGTAAACAGGTGTTATGAAGGGAGATGGGAACAAACCTTAATGGGAGGGACATGCAAAAACATCCATGCAAAGATACTAGAAGTCAAGATCAGATGGCTTCCTCAGTTGCTCTCCATCTTATTTTTGAGGCATGGTCTCTCTCACTGATTCTACCATACTTGCTGGCAGGTAGACTTCAGGAAACCTGAACGTCTCTGTCTATTACACCCTACCTACCCTCAAGTCCTGAGGTTAGAAGCTTACCATTTTTATGTAGAACCTGGACTCTGGTCTTCATCATCCACTGAACCATCTCTGTAGTCTCACAAATGTCTGTTCTGAATACTTTCTTGAGTGCTAAATATACCAAAATAATAACTGCTCATGGCAGGAGATATCCTGTCTTTTAAAAAGTACACTTAGGCCATTTTGTACTGTTTATAAAAAGTGGTATTCCCAGCAATGATTATTACTAAACCAAAATATCAATAAGTTTTTTTAAAAAAGTAAAGATGCTATCCATCCTACAGTACTAAATAATCCATCAAGATTTAATTCTTTATGTAAAATTATATAAGCATATCTACTCATTAGCATGCAATTTTGCTTGCATCTTAGTAACATTACATCAAAGAATTGTAATTAATTAAATTTTGCAATTTATTATTAGTAAATGATTAATTTGTATACCAATTTCATATACCTCTATCTTGAGTTTGCATGAAATATTTTCAAGCAAAAGAGGTTACTTATGGAAAATGTTTAAGAAGCTCTTTTCTACAGAATTGTAATCAAGGTTGATCAAGGGTCTACACCACCCAAGAACACTTGCTGGAACTCAAACAGCTAGGCTCCATTCCCAGAGCTCCTCAGAAGACAGGTCTCATGAGAAAAGCTTGTCAACTTGCATTTCTAAATATCTCCAGGCATGCTGCTTATAGAGACCACACTCAGGATACACAGGCAGAAGAAAGTCTTAGCTATACACATCCCTAAAAACTGCTACACTCCTGCATTGCAGGACATCTGCCTTGCAAAATACCAGAATCTGTATCCTGAATAAATCTCCATTCTAACTCTCATAAAAGGAAATGGAGTCTCTGAGAGGAGAGAGGATACTGTCCAATCACTGGAAAAGCATGTGGTAGAATATCAGGTTTCCAAACAGCAGACATGCCTCTCATTGTTTTCTTGGTTTCTTATGAACTTAGCCCTGCAAAATGTAACTGGTTATCAATTACCAGTGCAGACTGGCAGACTCTCCAATATCACAGGGGTCCAGGTCCAGTGTCAAAATTGGCCCTGGGAATGAGAAGGTTACCTCTGCAGAGTTTCACATGTCACTTAAAATCAAACATACCTCTTTGAAGCTGCATTCCCAGACTACTACCCTAATACATCAACTCAGAAAATCAAGCAAGGCGTCATGGCCTCATTTTCACTTAAACAACTCCTTGCAGTCCCAAGACATTATCAATGTCTAGCCTAAAGCCCTTTGGAAACTGAACTCATTGCTGCTTCTTTTTCAGAAAAAAAATAATAATAACCAGCATTGAGCGTCCCACTACACTGCAACATGTTCTGTCTAACACTAAAATAAGATTTTTAAAGTAGAACTCTTTTTTATTGCCTGTAAAGTGTTGTTGAGTCTACAAAATGTAGAATACTGGCCTGCCTTGGTTACTGAGTTGGCCAGTCTTTTCTGTGTCCATGTGTGTGAGGTGTTACACAGGTACACAATCTGCATATGGAGGCTAGTAGACATCCTCAGGTATCATTCTTCAGGAACCATCCACCTATCATTTTTGAGACAAATTTTTTTCCTGCCTAAGGGCTCACTAAGTAGATGACACTGGCTGTCCAGTGAGCCCCAAAGATCGCTTTGTCTCTGTCTGTCCAGCATTAGGTTTACAAGCATATGTCATCATACATGGTTGAGCTCTTATAGCATTACCTATGCCAGTGGTTCTCAGCCTTCCTAACGGGTGATCCTTTAACACAGTTTTTCATGTTGCAATGATCCCCAAATCATAAAATTGTTTTGTTGCTGTTTTATAACTAGTAAATGAATTGTAATGTAAATATATGATATGTAGGATATCTGATATGTAACCTCCAAAGGGGTCACAACTCATAGGTTGAGAACTACTAATCTATTTTGTTTGATCAGCAGGAACATGGAAAAGCAGATGTTTAGAGAACATGCATCTTCCATGTACATGCAAAAGGCACTTAGGGGCAGCTCAAGACCCTTCAGCTATAAAGAATTGAAGCTTGGGAGCTTGGGCAAGAATTATTTCCCTGCCAATAACATGTAGGATGGAAGACAGCAAAGGGAATTCTTATCATGCACTATCAATCTTAGAATGAATTTACCAGCACCATCAGCTCAAAGGAGCAAAGGCTTTTATTTGTTGAAATCTGTTACCATCAAAATTGCTAATCTGACACTGATTTACATTCCCATAATGGAGAAAACAGGGACAGACAGGCACTTATTTCTGCCATGTTTGTGCATATACAATAGTCAATGGTTGACCTGGCCCTAAAATATTTTAAACAGCTTTTATTTAGTCAGCTTAAGCAGCAACCATGTTTACATATTCTGAGAATCTGATTTTGAGTGTTCTTAAATTTCTCTGAGAACTTGAGCCGAATGTCCCTTGAAAATGTCTCCCTGAAAGAAAAAAATAGTAACTTCCATGCAATTAACCTGAAAAACAAAAATGTCTGAACATGATAGGATTCTTCAACAGTGCTTAAAACTTATATCCTATTACTACTATTCCACTGTTTCTGTTGAAAAAATTAGGAAAAACAAAATTAAACAGAGCCTGAGAGATGACTCAATCAGTACAGTATTTGCTATAATCTCAGCACCAGGAATGTGGAAACAAGAGAATCTCTGTGGCTTTCTGCTCAATCAATCTAACCAATCAGTAAGCTTCAGATTTAGTGAATGGCTATGATGCAAAAATTACAATAGAATTACACACAGGTTCCTTCTGTACCACCAACAGCCACCTCAGTCCCTCTTCATAATTCCCACAACTTCTCCCAGAATCTAGACCTGTGAGCCTCCCTGACCACCCTATTTTACCCTTTTCTCTAAACTTCCAGATATAGCATGGATTCCACATACAGTGCTCTGGCCTAACTGGCCTCCCATGTAGGTACTAAAGGGGAGCTCTAGCTTTAACAAATACCTTCCTTCCCTACACCCCAACCCATACAACTCTCCCATGCCATAACCAAACTTTGTACCTGGCCAGGTCGACCTCGACACTTCAGGCTTGGATCAGGAAACAAATTCTATAGACTAGCTCAGTTCTATTAGTTCACCAAAGTTCATTTCTCCCATCAATTTCCAGTCTCTAGGCCCAACCTTCCTCCACATCTTCTCTTTTGTCCCAACCCACTCTGTCCCTAACAAATTCATAACTTGTAAAAGAAGTCTACAGTGCCCAGAGCTCCTTGCCAAAATATCTAGAATATTAAAGGTCAAGCCAATATCTTCTCTCCAAAACCCAGCAGTACTGTAGAAATGCTTGTCAGTAAGAATTACCTACATAAAAAAACAAGATACAAAATTTAAAAGAACAATCACCAATTTCATCAAAGAATTCACAGCTTAAAGACACAAATAGCTCAATGACATCAAGGAAAAAGAACTTAGGGAAACAAGACTTCAAATGATGCCCAAGAAAATACAAACGTAAGACTAATAGAAAGGACAAGGACAATACAAGACTTGAAAGTGGAATTTAATAAGGAGAAAGAAACATTCGAGAGAACTCATGCCTAAATGAAGATGGAATCGAAAACCCCTATAACTCAATTAGAAAACTCAAAGGAAAACTTTACATGTAAATAAATCAAGCAGAAGATAGAATATTGAGACTTTAAAATAAAGTAGAAGATCTAGATCAAATAAGCAAGGAATGTGAAAAAATTTTAAACATGAGAAAGGAACGCAAGGAAAATATGAGATACCATGAAAAAAAAACCTTTAATTTACAAGCATATATGAATAAGAAGATTCTACAAAGAGACAAGCTCTACAATAAAATCATAGAAGAAACTTTCCTCAGACCAAGAAAAGATACATTCACACAGATACAAGAAGCACAAATAACAACAAATACACAAGACTGGAAAAGAAAATCCCCACAGCATATCATAGTTAAAACACCAAGTATACAGAACAAGGAAGGTGTTTCGAAAGCTGTAAGAAAAAAAACACATAAGTCTCATATAAAGGAAAATCCATCAGAATAACAACTGATTTCTCAATGGAAATTTTGAAAGCAAGAAGAGCCTGGAGCAATGCATTCTAAATCCTAAAAGACTATGATAGCAACTTAAAATAATATACCCAGCCAAACTATCTGCCCTAGTCAAAGGTGAAAGAAAATTTTTCCATGACATACATAAAATATAAAATTATATTCAACAAGCCAAACCTACAGAAAATTCAGAAAGCATTGTTTTAGACTGAAAAGAAGAATGAACAGAGCAGAGAGACTGTGGAAAGAAATACAAAGACATAATTATTAAAACACTGAGAATGCAAGCAACAACACCAAAAATCAACAAGATGATCATAATTAATACATGCATTTCTATAGTAACTTTAATTATCAATGGCCTTAATGTTCCAATCAAAAGACAGGATGACTGAATGAATCCAGAAACTTGCATTATAATAATTATAACTTGGTATTTATTCATAAGAGCAGGAAAGTTGTCCCTGGCCCTCATTAGCTGCAGCACTCAGGAGAATGGCCCCTATACCACACTTGGACAACACAGTAGAGCTGACCCTGAAAGTGTAGATGTTGGAGAACTGGCCATGCCTCTTATTCATCACTACAAGTGGTGAACTAGCCAGGAAAATACAGGAGAGATTGCTCACCCTGTTGGTAAGAACAAGGGAGAGTATGTCTCAGACCCAGGGTTATGAGTTGACCCACCCCAATATCTACCCTATCTGTGATCTGCTGGAGCATGGGTAAGGGTAGGGGTTGATACTTCAGACCCAGGGCTACAGGATCTACATAACACAGAGCAGCAACAAGATGTCCAGGAAGGATTCCCAGTGAAGGTTCAGAGTACATGGTATAGAAGAAACCAGAGGTCTCAAACCAGATCAATGAATCTGAAATGAATACTTGCAAATAAAGATATCTGGATAAAAGGGTTTACTGCATAACTTACTGTGTCACACTACAGCTTCCAAAATGAGATTGATTTTTTTTCCTCTCTTAAATTTTATTTTATTTGGGGGGATTGCAAGGGCAGAGGGTAGATATAAAGTGACAGAAAAAATGAATGTGATAGAGATGTGTGATGTAAAAGGCACAAAGAATGAAAAGAAAGTTTAAAAAAGAAAAGAAGTAAAATCTATATGTTGACAACAAGAGATACATCTTAGTTTTGTTTTTGTTTGTTTGTTTGTTTCCTTCTTTATTTTGTATTTATCAAAAAAAACACAGTAAAAAGAATTTAAAATGTGGAAGAGTTAACAATAACTATACAGAGGATAAGAATGATAAGCATGGCTTATCAAGGGTAGAAATACAAATAAGTAAGTAAATAAGTAAATAAGATTGCTACACCTATATTTTCTTTGTGTTCATCTTTCCCTCTGAATTTTTTTTCCATCCCTGTATATCCTTATTCAAGGTCTCTTCCCCCTCCCACCACATCTGGTCATTTTTTTTCCTCTGCAACTCCCCATCCCCTCCCTGGGCAGGGAGCAGACAGTCCTATGGTCCCACTGACCCAATAATGCTTAGATCAGTCTCCACTTCTGGCCAAATCCAGTTCTTTCCCCCCTCCCTCAAGAGTGAGTCAGGTGTTCCTCTAGGTGGAGTGGGATCCAAAGGGTCAGTCCAGGGTG